>PVIR01022456.1:0-28194 GCA_004026965.1 Petromus typicus
ACAGACCTGCAGCCAGATGCCAGAGTGTGTCAGCACCACGTGCTGCACGGTAACACAGCACTGTTCAAGCTACCCAGGCCTTAGACACACCGCATACAAAGGCTGAAATCGGATGACTGCCAGCAAAACGCACACCAGCCTTCCAACACCAAACGCGTGCACACCCCAGGAAGTGGACCAGCAGCTGGCTGCCCCAGCAAGCAAGCCTGCCAGATAGCACCGGCCTGCTCAGTCTCTGTGGCAGGTGGACAAGTGCAGCCTTCACTTACGATAAGGCCTCAGGGCTCTTGTTGCCAGTAAGAGAGTAAACTCTCCCCTGAGCCCGCTTCCTGAGACAGGACAAATCAGCTCTATCCTGGCTGGGGTTTAACAAGACCTGGCTGCTATGGAAAATGACAGGGCTCTGGGGAGGAAGGGCAGAGTGGGTGGGGGCCTGCCAAGCTGGGTGCAGGAATTCCCCTCCAACTCCTGCCTCTGGTGGCCGTTCCAGAGCCGGAGCCCTCTTGCTGGGTGTTCACTGAGTATCGATTCAGTCTGCAAGCAATTTTAATATTTCTTCAGGGACTTTCCAGCAACAGCACAAGTCATTAATTCACCCTCCCAAATTGCTTATTCAATAGCAGGAACATGGCTCCTGAATAAAGTCCCAGAATTTATGTGACTTGCACGAGTCAGGAGGTCAAACAACTGTTATGGAGTGAAGTTAAAAATCCAAATAAAATATTGACACTTTTTTGGGGAGGGGGAAGGAGGAAGCCAAGGTATTTAAAATAGGTTTTTGTTGCAATGCCCCCAGGATAAAGAATGGAAGGAGACTGAAGACAAGTTAGAGTTTATAAAATCAATGGAATTTATTGCACATCTACTTGGCATTTAATAATTCTCTCATTTCCACATCCCCCACCCTACCTCATCCTGGCCACAGAGAGAGAGATACACAGGACACAAATGCACATTTATGTACATCAATACTGCTGCACGGACGACATGAACACCCGGCTGTGATGTGAGACTCGGACACCCTGAGGAGGGGCAGCAGTGGGTGCAGGGCCTCACTTTGACTCACAGCTCTAACAAAAGAGGCATAATTTGGTGGCCAATATTCACAAAATAGATTTTGATAAATATCTCCACTGTTATAAATCTTGGATCAATGCATTCAAGCAAGCATGAATATAAAGATACACTAATCACAGAAATAGTTCCTAAAGACTAGAAACTGAGAGACATATCTACACGTAGTATTGTCATGTCACCGTGCACATGTATTGAAAGTCATGGCTTATTTGTTATACAGACATGTTTATCAAATAAACTCTGGCACATGCACTGGAGAAGGGAAGCATGTTAAGAATCAAAGCCATATGTGGTTTTAGCTAACTGTCTACTTACATATTTGCTCAGTTGTCCAGGTCATGGATGTGAAAAGACTGAAAAAAATGTGTTCATGCTCATGTAGGTAATACACACCTAAAAATTAACATTCAAAAGTCAGAAAGGTCATTTCCTTTAGCTCTCAAGTACTGGGATCACAGCCCGGGTCTGAGTCTGGCCCCGAGCACGTGGCCTCAGCAAGTTGCTTCAGCTTCCTGTTGTCTGTCAGTGTGACAGAGCTGTAGTTAGGCTTTGAAAGAGAAAACACATTTTATTGCAATGCCTGTCATATAACAAATACGAAATAAATGATGGTTATTTTACTATTATTTTATGCTGCTCTTCAGCTGAAGCTTTGTATCTCATGGATTCTACCACCTGTTCTAGATATGACTGGCTCATTCTATACAGTGGTTAGCCCCACAGATTCTGGAGTGAGACACCCAGGCTCAAGTATTGTCTTTGGGGTGTGGCTCAGCAGAGGAGTGCTTACCTAGCACGGGAGCAGAACATTCCAGCTCCATTATTAACAGCTGTGTGACCGGAGGCAAGTTCTCCGACCTCTCTGAGCCCCAGTGTCCACATCAGTAGAACAGGGGTAACAGTCTTCATGGTACTTCGGAGAATTAAATGTTCTGTGTCAAGTGCTTACCACAGTTCCTGGTACCCGGGGAGCATATGTTATTGAAAATAATATATTTATTGTTTTTCAACAAATAGCTACTAGTACTTCCATTCTGCTAGGCCTGAGTGCTAGATGACAAGAAAAGTAGACTTGATGCCTACCCCTCGTAGAGCTCTGAGTCCAGGGAGGGCACAAGGAGACAGTGTCTTAGCTCTGTGCAGACTCGAGGGCCGACGGGCAGGAGGACAAGCTGGAAAGCTGGGGTGAGGCAGGCCGAGGACTTGTGAGTGCACCCTACAAGTCGGAGGCAGCGATCGCTCGGGAGACAGAGAGGAGCTGGTGCGCTGCTCCTGAGCACAGCAGTGATTAAGGGCGGAGGCGTTGTTTGTGGTCTCTGTGGTCTCTGCATCCAGTGCCGCAGAAGTCTGCGGGGTGGAGCTGTGTGGGTGGCCCAGCAGGGAGTCCACATTGCACTCTGCTCACTGTCCTATCCAGAAGTCCGCCAGCCTTGGGGCCCCAGGCAGGACCACAGGGTGGACAGCTGGTCACCCCAACTCTAGCAGGAGCCCGGACAGACGAGGGCAGGGCTGTGGCAAGAGCAGCCAGTCTGGTCACGCTCTGGGCTTGGCATGCACCACAGACTGGCTTCCAAATGGTTAGTTAAACACATTGCCCTTTAATTTTTAAACCTATGCATATCTTGAAGTTAAATCAATCCATATGCTTACTATTCATCATATAAACCATCACTATGGCACCCTTGGGCCAGCCCCATGGCCCATCTAGCCTGGCAAATTGTCCCTGCCCGCCTCCCAGGGATGCCTGGTGGGAGGCTTATTGCCTCACTGCCAGTCTTAGAAGACTAAGTCAATGCCGCAAATATGCCTGATATTCTAGAATCCACCAGAATCTGCCATCCTAGAATGATTTTTATTTTTAACCTCTGGCTTAGTTTCACAGAAAAAGTAATAGTTTCTTAAGTTTGGGTGACAGCCGGTTGGAGTCAGGTTAGCCAACACAAGAAGTGTGGACTGATGGGTTAGGCCTTCCTCAACACAGGAGGCCTCCTCTGCTTCTGTCAAAATGTCTCCTATATACTGACAACTGGCAAGATTTCCTCCCCGCCTGCTTCATGAGAGTCTTCTCATTAGGGTGCTGAAAACAGAATTTCTAAGTCAGGAGGTCAAGGAGGGACCCAGGGGTTTGAACTTCAGCAAATACCCTAGAAGACTCCCACGCAGCTATTTCAAGGACAGTAGTTTGAAGACAGCCTTCTGCAAGGTGTTCGGCAAGGTTCTCATTTTTTGGAGCTTTTTCTCCCCTTAGACCTGAACTCAAGGGCTCGCACAGACGAGGCCCAGCCCTCATGTCCTGGAGTTTAATTGTGACTCGTGAGAGGCAACAACTGAGGCAGAAGCCCTGGGCATGTTTGGGAGGACTCTGCTTTACCTGGAGCCTGTGTGTCCCACTGCAGCCAGAGAGGAAGGGCCTGCTCCCTCCCAGCTCTGAGGAGTAGCCTGGCCTGCTCAGCGGCCATTCCCACCCACAGAGCCCTGACCACATGCCAGCGGTCTGAAGCTCCAAGACCTGAGTAGACACCTCTGCATAAACTGCCAGGCCCACACGCCTGTGTGCAGGGGGTTGCTCTGTTCTGTAGGCATCTGGAGATAGGAAGAAGTAAAGTTCAGATTTTTAGTTCCTGAGATACAAGGAGTAGAAATTCCAGTCCCTTAGAGTTTCTAGGACTAGGGACCTTTTAAGGAGAGTTAAAAACTTCTCAGGTGATTTATAAAATATCACTTGAAGTTCTACTATGAAAGTCTCCAGCTTTTGTGTAGCTGACTTGCCTTGGGGCAAGCCAAGGATAAGTGCCTGACACAGATAGCTCTCAGAAACTCCAGCCTAAGCAGTTACCTGCATTAACTGGGGAAAATGTCCTTTGCTGAAGCAACTATAGTTTTTCTTCCAAGAATGATTCAGCTACGATACCCAGGCGACTCCACGTCAGCGCCAGAGGCCTTACCTCACCTCTTCTGCTCCGGAGTTCCTCTGCTTCGTCCAGTCAGGACAGACCTTTCCCATGTGAAGCCTTAGGTGCCGTCTGCTGACTTTGAAGTAGGAAGTCCAGAGATATCTAAGATGACTTGTGCATGTATGTGACATGTGTATGTACCAGGCACGTGACATCTTTCTTCTAAGGCCTTTTGAACAGACACCAGTCTGGGGTCAGCTGGCCACTCCTCTGGGAGTGATGCCAGAGGTGGGAAGAAGCTGTGCAGATGGCTGATTGATCTTTTCTTCTTCCTTTTTTTTTTTGGTGGTACTGGACATTAAACCCAGCGCTTCCACATCAGTCTGTCTCTTCAGTCCTTTTTTGGTTTCCTATTTTGAGACAAGGTCTTGAAGTTCCCAGATTGCCCAGATTAAGCTCTAACTCCTGCATCCGAGAGTTCTGGGGTTACAGGCACTGCCACACCTAGCTGGGAAGGATTTCATGGAGACGTGCTTACACACTTGCATGAGATCTTTTGTACACATATCGGTAGTCGCTGGTTGAGGTAGATATCACTCCCGTTTTCTAGGGAGGAATTCTAGGGTTCAAAGAAGTTCCCTTTCACACAACATGGAACTGGAACCCAAGAGTTTAGTTCTGAGCTTTGGGATATCTTTCCCTGCAACGTATAATTTAGTGAGGGAAGGCGTGGGCCCTGGGTAGCTAGTTGAATTCAAATCCCAAACTTGGCATTTATGAAGGATGACCTTGGGCAAGGTAGAGCATCCCCGGCCGACAAAAGGGGCCACCGAGAGGATGAAGTGAACCGCTGTGCCAAGCACAGAGCGCACTCCCCAGCGCACAGCAACACTCAGTGGGTGGCGGTTGTTCCTGGAGCCTCTGCTGAGGAAGCACCGGTCCTAGAAATCCTGGCCTGCCCAGGCAAGGCTGCCTCCTTATCCTTTCAATGGTGAGCTGTCTGAGGTCACTTCGATGCTAATAGGGCCTCTTCTGTCTCCACCTCGAGGAGTTTTTGCACACCATTTATTATCATATAATACAATGCACTATAATATCGTACATAACATAACATAATATGATGGGTAGATTCACTTGGAAACCCTGAGGCAGATAGTGGATGGATGGATAGATGAATAGATACATTTGTACTAAGTATACATACATTATATCATTCTATTGATTTGTAAAAAGTTCCTGGTCTGCCTGGCTGTAATGAGATTTTTGAACTTTGCGTGGCGATCAATGAGAGGAATATTATTGGCCTGGAGAATTGATATACCTGCTCTTGGTGCCTTGTTCTGCTCCCAGGCTGCCCTGGCCCCCCAGGTGTACGATTCCAGCAGACACTTAACCTTTTTTACAGTGTCATCAGGCTAAAAGGAATCTAATAGTGACACAGGACTTGTGCTCAGCACTCTGCCACTATTGCTTTCCTGTCACAAATAATTTATAGCCTTCCATTTCCATCCCTGAGCCTGCACCCCGGCCCTGCCTCCTGCTTCCCCAGCTCCTAAGAATCAATAAACTCACGCGGCCACAGTGGGACTTCAGGGTGCAGAGAGATGGACAGACAGACAAAGGGGCCAGAGAAAGCCAGAGAGGGAAGAGAAACACGAGGAAGCGGAGGAGGCAGCAGAGGGAGGAGAAAGGGGAGAGGCACAAGTGTGAGGTGTGGCCGTCCCCCTCGCGCTTTCTCTCAGGGCTCTCTTGAGAGGCAGAGAGCTCCTCCCCTCTGTCTGCAGCAGTTAGCAGGCTCGCCGGGAGACTCCCTCACAGGTTCCTTTCCACCTCACAGGGCCTTGAGACTGCTGTGATCCAGCACAGTGAGGGAGCTTTCAGGGAGTTTAACCAGAGGCAGTGCCCACTCCACCTGCGTGTGCTTTGTCACCCTTTGCTCTAGAGCTTACCACCGCCTTTGTCTTGTCTCCTTGCAAACCCCAGGTGGGGCTCGGCCCAGTCCGCAGGCTATCTTCTCAGGTCTTCCCCACATAACCTGTTTTTGGGGAGGCTCTTGTTGCTCTTATATATTATTAATATATATTCGGTGCTCTTTCCAGGATCTCCATGGCTCCTGCACTGATCAAGCCAGGGCATATTGGGGGCAACCCCCCTGCCTACACCACGCTCAGCCCTAAGCTGAAAGCAGCCAGGCCTCGAGGTCACTGTAGCATAGGAATGGTGATGCCAGTGGCCATCGCCGAGCCAACCATCACACTAATCATTTACATGAAACCTCACCACGGTCCCAGGAAGTACAGAATAATGTCTTGTTCTGTAGGTGAGGGAGTAAGAAGCCACCAAGGTTCCCCAGGCATTAAGTAACCATGCTGGATTTCAACCAGGAAGACCGAGCCTCGAGCCTCGGCTCCCTCTGCTGTTCTCACACCCTTGTGGATGAGGGATCTTAAAGAGATGAAGTTTCCATACCTGGCACAGGCCGTGCCCTGGGAAGGGCAAGCTCTCATTTGAGAAGGGAAGAAAAGCACCCTGTCGTGGGAAGCTTCCTGGGCAAGGAGGTGGGAAGCAGCACCCGGTCCTTCCCCCAAAACGGGAAATGTCAACACACAGCCAAGTCGAGACATGGCTTCCAGGGCCCATACGTGGGGCCCTGACCTCTGTCAGGGCCATGGATGACAGAGGCGTGTCTGGCCGACTTGTGGGCAAGCACAGAAAAGGATGCGAGGAAGAGGGAGAGCACAGGGAAGCAGCATCAGGCCCGCTCGCTGGACAAGCTTCACCCCACGCTCTGCCCCACGGTGCGGCTCCCATGGGCCGTACAGCTGTGTGTGCGATGGAGGAGTGCACGGGGACATCGGCTCCCAACACCACGTGGTCCCCCCTGGGGTCCTGGGTGGATGTGGAGCATTAGTGCCTTGCAGCAGGGACCCTGCCCAGTCCACTCCCATGCCCAGCAAGCCGTGGTCAGGGAATAGCGATTTTCCGTCACTTGCTGCCTCAGCTAAATCTGTAACAGTGCTCCAGGGGTCAGAGGCTCTGAGTAACAAAGACAGACTCTCCACAGGCCCGTCCACTTATCTGTCACAGCCTGCCCCGGCCAGGGCTCTCCTAGCCCAGAGCCTCGCCCTCAGCCTGAAGGCCCTGAAACCCTAAAAGCTTGGCTACTGGCAGTCAGAGCAGCCGCTGAGGGGCTCAGTACCCTTCCGGACTCTTCTTGTAGAGGAGCCTTCGCTGCCCTCAGCTCCTGTTTGATGTCTCTTGTGATCAGGCTCTGGACTCCTCAGAGGTGAGCTCGCCTTCTGCTTGGCAGAGAGCTAAAAGCTGCAAAAGCTTTTTGTGTGTGTGAGCGGGACAGTGGGGTGCTGGGACTGAACCCCGAAGGCCTTCACTAAATCTTAGTGAGTCCCTCAATCACCAAGGCTGGGCTCCGACTTCCAGTCCTCCTGCCTCAGCCTCTCCTGCTGCTGCCAGGCATGCCCGCCACACCCAGAGGCAGAAACGCTGCTAAGCTTCTGCTGCCCATCTCCTCTTCACACGTTTTTCCTTCTCAACTTCCAGAGTCACCCGGTTCTTGCTAGCCTGGCACATCGTCCCTCCACTCTGTACTCAGATGCCTCTGACTGGCACCCAAGCCTCGTGCCTGGTTCTGCTCTGTCACTGTTGGCACTGTGATGCACATTTTACTTTTTATTGGTGCATTTTGTACAACATAACCTTTGCGCTCCTTGTGTGGAGTCGGTCTGTACACACCGTGCATTCTACTTTCCTTTTTTGGTCCTTTCCCCCCTTCCTCTCTTGGTCCCTTCTCACTGAAGAAAGCTTTACTGTATCTCTCTACTTCCTATTTTGCTCTTTACTTATATTTTGGGTTTGTCGTATAAAAGGAACCATGTGATTTTAAGCTTATGTGTCTGATTTATTTTACAGTATGGTCTCAAAGCACGTCCATTTTCCTACAGATGGCTCATCCACCTTTCTTTTGGAGTAGTACTTCACCATGTACAAACGCACTTTCTTTATCCACGCATCTCTTGTGTTCTTCTCAGCACGTTCTTCTCTGTGACTTAGGTGAGCCCACCTTGTACAGGTTCTGCTGTGGCCACTACTCAGCACACCTGTCCCAGAGGTGTCCAAGGCCCCTCTCCTGCGTGCCAGCCATTGCCTGTGTCACGCCTGGCTTTGTCTGCCTCACATGCTGCATGTCTCTGAGACCTGTAGCACCACCTCCCTGTGAAACCAGTCACCTCGCACACCCTTTTCCAGGGATGTGCAGCTGAGGTTTCAGAGCCACGAGAAACTCATGTCTGTTGCCAAGTCCTGACCATTCTGCTTTCATGGTGTCTCGCAAATTCTTCCTTTCTCTCCCTGTGTTCAGTTCCTTATGCTACTCCACCTGGATGCTGTTCCTTGAGGTCAGTTTGTTCAGGTCTCTTCTGGTTTTTGGACATCTCCTCTAAGATGCCCCAAGCCTGACTCGGGTGTTTTAGAGGGAGACTGAATCCAGCCTCTGCCCTGAGCAGCATTGTGAGCATAAATAAATTAGATAACTTCATTAGTTTCCCTTTTTGCCCTTCAGAATGAGGGCAGTAGTACCTCCTTTGCAGGTTATTGTGAGAATTAAGGGGAAGTGTATATCAATAGTATAAAGTACACATAGCATCAGCATGTATTAGGTGTTCAATAGGTGGGAAACAGCTGTTTCCACCATTGCACCTCGTTTTCAGCCATGCTGCCTGCCCCTCCATTCACGTTACACCCCTGGCGGGCTGGTGTAGTCTTGCCCTGCAACCCCAGCCCACTTGGCCTCAGACTGGGCCTCTGCCCTGCCCAGTACCCCACGTTCTGCCTCCCTCTCCCGTGTTGACTCTCCTCAGAGCCATGTTACTCCTACTGGAGAAACACAGTTCAGAGATCCTGTAGTCCAGCCCTTTGCTTTATGCTTGGAGAAACTGAGGCACTGAGAAGCTGAGTGACAAATCCAAGGCTATGTGTCCTCCTGGTGGTCGAGGTAGACTTGGAGCCCAAGGCCCTGTCACATTGCAGATGCCATCTCCACTGCTCCTCCAGGGCACCCCGACTCTGGAGCCTCTGTCAAATGCCCTCTTGAGTGACCTTCCCTAGCCCTTGGCAAAGGGAAGTTCTACATTCTGGGGACCGACAGCCTGATCCTTGCTGTGTCTCAGCTATCCTTGGGTGTGAGTCCCACTGTACTCCACAGAACTGGGAGCCAGGGGCCTTCACCCTGTGCCAGCAGGTGCTTGGCAGTGCTGGTCAAAGCTGCATTGGTTACAACTTGTACTTTACCTGGTCACCGAGGGGCACTCGGCTTGCATACTTTCCATGGGGAGGGACATAGACAGCTGTCAGAGATACCTCTGATGGGCATAGCGGGAGTGGCCTCAGCTGTGGCCCATGTAGACCCTGCAGTGTGAGCCCAGGGTCTTTTGCCTCGAGGGAAGGCAGGATAACCCAGCAGCACAGTGTGTGATTTGACCCCTGGCCCCGCGGGTACCAAGCTTCTCATCCAGGCCAGTTAAGTTATGACCAAGGGAGGCTCCTGATAAGGGGTCTATCAAGCCCGCAGGGCTTTGGCTTGTCTCAGAGCAGCATGTGGGCTCAGGAGGAGGTCACGTGAGGCTTGACCACAGCAAAGGGGCCATGGGCGATGCTGGAGCCTTGACCGGGGAACCGCCTGGGCCCAGCCCTTCCCTGCTCTCCCTTGTCCAGGAACAGGCAAAGCACTCCACTCCCCTCCGCTCTGGAAAAGACAACTCCAAAATGATGGCCCGACCCAGGAAGTCTTGTACCCACGGGTGCGTGTGTGTGGCTAAGGAGGAGGAAGAAAAGGTGCTACGCCCTGCGAGGCTTTCCGCCCTATTCTTGCCCTTAAAACTCAAGCTACGATTCAGTCAACATCGGGCAGGCTGGGATGCCACACAGACAGCTCTTCCCAGAGCATGGGGGGAGCTCACGCCCAGCAGCAGGGAAGGCAGGCCCCGGGCAGGGTGAGGACAGGCCCTGGTGGGATGCGTGTGTCATGCATGATGCTCTGTGCTGCCTTTGCAGGATCATCCGGACCAAAGTGCAGCAGCCTTTCCACCCAGCGCCCGATGGGGCAGGGACGGGAGTGAGTACGCCTGGCCACACCATCGGTAAGAGGGCAGGAAGGCGGGAGGCAGGCCCTGCCCAGGGAAAGCGGGAATGCAGACAGCCCCCGGGAACATCCCCTCCAGCAAGACCCCACCCCGTGTTTCCCAGCGATCTTCTCTCCCAGCTCCTAGCTCTCTACTCCTGAGTCTTCCTAGTGAGATTAGTTCATGCTGCCATCTCTGCTGCTCATGTGGCCTCGAGAGCCCTTTTTCTTTACATCAACATTTTGCTTATAGAATTTCTTTATTCTTCTTCCTTATCACCTTTTGTTTTATCTGATTCTAGCTCCCTGTCTGTGCTACTTTCTTTTATATCTAGTCTTACACTTTCTCTCTTCTTCCCTCCTTATTGCTCTCTTCCTGCCTCTCCTGTCCTCTCCTCTTTGCTCCTTTCTATGGCTCTGAGTCTGCTCCTCTCTTCTCTGCCCACCTCCTGTTTGGCCTGTTTTCTGCTGACCTGCCCTGGTGCTCTCTTGGGCCTCTCCTAGACGTCCCAGACCTCCCCAAACACCTGCCAGCATGCTCCCTGCCCCGCTCCACAGACTGACTTCTCGTTGGCCAAAGACTGCTCACTGCTGCTCTGGTCGTCGCTGAGGCCTGGGGTTAAGGGACTGGAACCTCTTAGCAACAGTCCCATTCTGTTTTGACCAGCAGGAGATATAAGTAGTTGGTCCCAGCTCTCCTGGAGCTGGCAGGATCCCTTGTTTTTCAGGCCAGGTCACAGTGTGTCCTGGGATAGAGGCTTGAGCTGGTCACTGTACACTGAATGGTATCAGTAGTGCATGTCCTCGGGGGAAATTTAGGGCCTTCTCTAGTGAGTTCAAGGCCAGACATTTCTGAGAGAGAAGCACACATTCTTCGGAGCTTCAAGGCCAGTTTATGTCTCCCAGAGAATATGAGAGAGAGAGAGAGAAAGAGAGAGAGAGAGAGAGAGAGAGAGAGAGAAGAGAGTTTCAAAAAGCTGGACCCTGTAATCACAATTTTTTTTTTTTAGACAGGGTCTCACTTTGTGGTTCAGGCTGGCCCTGAGCTCAGCCTCAAACTCACATCACAGCAATCCTCCTGCCTCTGCCTCCCGAGTGCTGGGATGACAGGCGTGAACCACCACGCCCGGCATTGTAGTATGTGGTACTGATTGCTGCTGGGTGTGAGTCTCCAAACCCAGTATTGTATGTGGTTACCGGGGATCCCCGGGCCCTTGAGCTTGCAAGACAGGCACCGGAACCACTAAGCCAAATCCTCAGCCCTATAATCAGTTTTTGAAGACTGCTAAGGAAACAGAAAAGTAAAGTGCTTTGTCCAGCCCCTAGGACTGGATGAGCTGCCGCAGGAGGCACCCAAGAGCCCCTGTCCCGGTGGCTGCCGAAGCCCCTTCGGTGAAGTCAGGATGGGGCAGAAGAGGCCTGCGCTGACTGATCACCACTTACTCAGGGCCAGGCAGAAGGAAGGCCCCTCGTGTGCAGCAGTGCATTCCCAACTCAGAGCTCGGAGGCGGGAGGGGAGCAGGGGCTTCTCACCCGCGCTCGCTCCAGCCTTGGGGCTTTGGCCTATGATCAGAGCTGCTGTCCTCATGGTATCTACTCCTCCCTCTCGCCCAGTTCCCAGCACAGCCTCCCCTCCTGTCTCCAGCGCCTCCAATGACCCGGTGGGATCCTACTCCATCAATGGCATTCTGGGGATCCCTCGCTCCAATGGTGAGAAGAGGAAACGTGATGAAGGTAGGAGGAGGGAAGAAGTTTGGCTTCCCCTTTGCGTGCTTTGTCCTTGGGCTCTGAGCTCCGGTTTCCACTGGCCTTGCAGCTGCTCTACTGGAGATCAGTTTTAGTAGCAAAGCTCAGATCCCCCACTGCCCTGCTGCCTCCTGGAGAGAGGAGGGAGGCTGCAATGGGGCTACCAGCGTCACCATCTGCTCAGCCTGAAGGGCCTCGCCTCCCCCTGGAACTCACCCCAGCTACCCTCACAGATGCCAGGAGAAGAGGCACCATCCTCTTACCTTGGGAATGTCTGGGAGGTGGGGGGACAGCTGGTCTCTGCCTACTGCGGCCTCGCTTGATCTCAGCCCAGCCGAAGGTGAGGGGGATGTCACAGGCAGCTGACCCTGGTGTCCTTTCTCAGTAACAGATGAACAGTGTTCCCATCGAATCACTCGGGGATTGGGAAAAAGTGAGAGCCAAGATATACTGTACAAGTGCAAATTCTCAATGTTGATGTGATCATGATGTGTCTCTAAAATGTAAAGAAAGAAAGAAAGAAAAAGAAAGAAATCAGGGAGCTGGGCATGAGACTGCTCTTGACTCTCCTCTCTAAGAGCAGACACTACTCACACTTCCTCCTTCCCTGGAGAACTCGAGCTGTGGCCAGTGGTTGAGAAAATAGGGAGCAAAGGGGAAGAAGTGGGAAGGAAATAAGGAAGAGCAGTGGGATGAGCCTGGACACGCGATTCTCAAATGCTGTGGGGCTAGGTGCCCTTGTGATCATTTCGCTTCTGATGCACGAAGCCAGGCCACGGTGGCACATCTAGACAAGCAGACACCAGTATGTGAGACCTGCTTCCTGCCCCGATTCTCTCACAGTCCCCACTAGGGAAGTAGTAGCCTCATGTCCTGGCAGGATGTAGGATTATTTTAAAGGGATCTCCCGTGAAACAGAACCCACTGAAGATGAATGTAAAGGGATGACTCTGGATCCCATTAGTCCGGCACAGTCCCCATTCACACCTGTAGTCTGCGTCTTGGCCAGGCAGCAGCTCCTGTTTCTTTTAAGAAGGCCCTTTGGTATAGCGAGACTTATGGTCACTCCAAGGATGGATGAGCCCTCATGGGGGATTGTAAGGCAGGAGAAGAGGGTCAAGGCAGACAGTCCCTGGGACACAACCAGATCCCCAGTCCAGGCAGAGGGAAGAGCGCCGAGAGACTTAGCCTCCAGTGCAAGGGACAGAGTGTAGGGGAGGCCTCGGGCCGCGAGACAGTGAGGACCTGGTGCTGGCCCCCTTCCAGAAGCCCTAATGGCCTTGTTTTACAGGGAAACAGCTTGTCTGGCTCTATTTCTCCTTCTTCCAAAATATCCAAACCCATTTGGCTGCCACGGCCTTTGCCACTCACTAAATTTCATTGTGGTTGTTTTGGCGGCGGACACTGACGGGCAAGGGGACTCTTTGTAAAATGCCCTAAATCCACACTCTCCCTGGGGCTCCCCATGCTCTGGCTCAGCCAAGTCCCCTGGCGTCTGGGGGCTGCTGTAGAGGCTGCCTCAAACCCTCAGGGTTCTGCTTTGCCACCTGCATTGTTTAGAGGTGACAGAGCCCAGAGTCAGGGAGGCCACAGAGCTCTTCTGTCCTCTCCCTTGGCAGTCTGAAGTAGGGCCACCTGCCTTTCACTGCCTGAGCTCTGATGAGTGGCCTGAAAGAAGTCCAGGGTGGTGGTGCATTGGCCTGAGGCCATGGCCACCCAAGGTAGACCCTGACTGGCGCAAAGTAGCTGCTCTTGATCATTATTTGGAGTCAGTTCTGTTCAGAGAACCTTCCCACACATTAGCTGCAAGGCTCTGTGAAGGGGATTCCCAGGCAGAAAAAGGTACAATTCTCGGCCTTAAAGAACTTACAGTCTAATGGGGCATGTACTGCACTGAGTCCACAGAGCAGAAAGGCCTGTCGGATCCCACTCCTGACGGAGGTCCGGCCACAGGCCCTGGAGCTGGCAGGCCTATCGGATCCCACTGCTGACGGAGGTCTGCCACAGGCCCTGGAGCTGGCAGAGGAGGGAGTTCACTGCTAGGACAGCCTCTCTGAGGAGGGGCCTTGAATGGTTAAGGAAAATGGCAAAGACAATGGCGCCTGAAATTCTATCTGATGGGGCAACCTGTGACCAGAAGGCTCCGTGGCCAGCAGGGCAGGGGAGCCCAGGAAGGATGTACGGGCAGGAGGGAAGTAGCAGAAGGGAGACTAAGTAGAGGGGTCAGAGTTGTAAGAGATCAGGCCAGGGCTGGGCCAAGGAAGGAGGGTGGAAGTTTTGGCTTGGTTTTTGGTTTCCCTGAAAGCAAGGGACAGAGCAGGGTTGGGTACAGACAGTGCATCCTCCAGCAGTGGGACAGCCTGGCAGCAGGGAGACCATGCAGGAGCAGTTGAGGTCTTCAGGGGGCTCCTGAAGCATCCAAGTTTCCTCTTACCTCTGGGCCCCGCCAGGTGTTAAGAAAGGGCGGAGGCCTGGCTGTCTGTGGAGCTCATCTGGCCCTGACTTGCCTTCCTCTCGACCAACTCCAACCAGAGGGGTTGTCATTGCCCAGCTGTCTCTGACCACCACCCCATCTGCATCCAGAGACCCAGGTGGTAAAGGCGAGAGCAATGGTGGACCTGCAGCAACCCTCCCAAGCCCCACTCTGATGCCTCTGAGCAGCTAGGCTGTTTGCATTATGGAGCAGCTCAGATGATTAAGAATAGGGGAGATAATTATGTGTCAAGATGATGTAGCCCAACTCTGTAGTCAGGCCAAGGTAGCAAAGCAGCTGGCAGGCTGGTAGCAGGAGGCCTCGGGCACAGGCTGCACAGACACCCAGGTATGTCCTTCAGCTCTTGGGCCAGGACTGAAGGGGAAAGAGAAACTGACTTGGGTGCTGCAGGCACAGGATGGGACAGGTGCATGCCTAGGAACGGGAACCTGGAGAGAGTGGAGGGCCAAGTGTCTCCCATGGGGAGGACTTGGGTGCCCCCACTCATCTGGCCTTCGTTTGGCCCCAGGATCTGGCATCTCTATAGAAGTGTCATACCCTGAGGGCAAGATGGGCACTTCTCTGCCATCCAGGAAACTGCTCCAGTGTGGGCAGTAGTGAGGACAGTCCTTGCAGCATATGCTGGCATGAGTGGAGACCGTCCATTTATTGGTGTTCGCACTGGCACTCAGATATGGTCTGCACTGTGAGTATCTGCCATGACCATGTCGGTAGGGAGAAAGAGCCGATTGCTGCAGTCTGGGGGGAAAGCTGAAGGACCACAGGTTGCTTGAGCGTCTTTCCCGTCCCCTGGCATGTAGGAGTAAGGAAAACTCAGACTTTTCTTGGAGAACTGTGCTATTCAAGGGGCCCAGAAGGAGATCGGCCAGGGAAAGATGAAATCATGTTCTGAAGCACCAGAAGACAGGCTGTGCACCCAGCCACATCCTTCCCCTGCAGAATCTTTTATTCTTAGCTGCTATTCTGGCTCAGAAGATTAGGGCTGGTTTCCCCAGAACACAGATAGGACACTGGTTTCCTGAATGTTCGTGTCCAGGCTTCTATGGCTGGAGAAGGAGACTCATATGTTCTAATCAGCCAAAAAACTAAAGTCTGGGTTGGGGGTGTGGCTCAGTAGTAGAGCACTTGCCTAGCATGCGTGAGGCCCTGAGTTCCTAACCCAGCACTACAAAGAAACAAACAAATACTCCCACCCCGTGGCCTTTACCTTCTCTCTACTGGCTTCAGCTGTGGCTCACAGCAGAAACTGTCCTTCCATAGGGTACTGCAGCAGAGTAGTTGCAGAACTTGTCCAAGACCCAAATGAAGTCATATGGTGAGGGTCTGTTGGTATGTGTGAGGGGCGTGTTGGTATCATCCTTGACGTGTGAGATTGCAGGGGCTGTGATTCTGCATCTCATTAATTAGGAGCACAGTGAATTGTGCAGTCAAGTGGTGCCAAGCTGGAGCAGTTGTACATTTGTGGGCTGGACAGGTTGTATGGCTGCAAAGGGCCACATGCTGCCCCTGTCTTTAATAGCTCCCTTCTGCTTCTGCAACTAGAAAAAGCTATTTACTTCCTTAGTGAGCTTCCACCCAAAAGTCCCAAGAGTGTTCCCTGGGTGGCCTTAGAGCAGGTGAGGGGACTCAGCTGTGGAGATGAGCAGCTCCTGCTTTTGTCCAGGAGCCCTGGGTCAAGGCAAGAGCAGGCTGCAGAGGGGAAGGTTGCTCTCTGCAGGCTAAGAGCAGGCAGGGCGGTGCAGGATGGAGGCTCGGATGGGCAGAGAGGCTCATGGGGAAGAATAGGTCCACTCACAGCCACGTGACCTTGGAAGATCACTTAACCTGTATCAGTTGGTCTGCCATGTACAGTGAATGGGTGACAACCCTTTCTCCATGAGGACTGTGTAGATTCCATGAGATCATGGGCCTAGTGTGTTGAGCCAGCTCCATACTGGAACATGGCACAGTGTGAATCTGGGAGAGAAAGCCTATGCTTGGTCACACTTCAAGGGGATATGAAGTTGTGTGTCAAGAATAAATTCGTGTGGGCACAGGCTCCCTTGCCTTGGCGCCCCCTTGTGACTGTAGTGATGTTTACCTGATGCTGGGTTAGCTACCTTGGAGGAGACCAGTGCAGCCAGCCTCCTCGCTGTGGTTGGGATAGATCTTGCCCATTGCTACTTGTTCATTTGTTTTGTAGTTACCCACTGGGCCACAAGTCCTCTTTCCACCTCCACAGCTACTTTCTATCTGTATAAATAAATAGAAGACCCTTTTCTTTCTCCAGTACAGGAGTATTATTTCCTCTGTCCATCTGTCCATTTCTTCTCTTATTCAAGCTCATCTCTTTGCCTTGGAAAATGTCTTCTTGTTTTATGGCCCCATGTATAATTTTCTTTGTGGTGTATGCACATGTGAGTACATGTGTATTCTGCCCCTCTGAGATCATTGGGTGTAACAGAATGCAGAATGTCATGTTTGGGGGAAGCGTGCAGTTTCCTAGGCAGTGGATATACTCGTAGAGAACCAGCGTGACTATGTGTGCGTCCACAGACCAGAGTGACCAGACCTGAGCGAGGCCTGTGCCTGGCCAGTGTACATGGTCCTGGGCACGGGCATTCATGTAGTTTGGCCCCCAAAACCCGTCAGTATCACTCTACATCTGCTGGCAAATGCATGCCCTGCTCTGAACCTTCCTTCAGGGTGGCTGGGCCCAAGGCCAGGTAGCTGGGGCTGGAACCCTATGCTCAGGACACACGGGACTTTGGAAGGGAGCCTGGCCTGTGGTCTACTGCCTGTCTTTGGGGAACTCTCAGTGTTTGTCTGTCCCTGATTTGCTCCTGTCGAGAAATACGCTGGTGCTTCGCACATTAGAGCAGGTGAAGGTTTGTGTCTAGTCTGGACTTTAAGAGGCGTGAGGACGGAGGGGGCCAAGGGGGATAAGCAGCTTGGGTGGAGGTGGCTATGAACTGTTCGGGCACTGTCTTCTCACAGGCATGAGCAGAAAGAAGCCAGTGGCTCAGACGTCAGTGGGGAACGCACAGGCTAATAGAATCTCAGGGGCTGGATCACTCTTGCCATGGGCCACTGAGGGGGTTTGGGGCTGAGCCCCCGATGGCCCCGCAGGTCAGGCACTCAGTGGATGGGGGCAGATTTTCCAGCTCTTGGAAAAACAAAGAGTAGATCGGGTAGTAAAACAAAAGCAAAGGAGACCTGGAAGCACCTGACAGCCCTAATTCATCACGGCCCAAGTTTTTTCCTGTGTTCCCATTATATTTGTTTGTAAAAGTGGAAATCAATTTTGAAGGTAATTTTCTGGAAAGAATGGAAGGGAGGTGGGAGGGCCGGATAAGGCAGAGATGGTAAAAGGAAAAATTTAGGCCAGGCACAGCCCAGGGGCAGCTCTTGGCAAGGTGAAAGAAAATTGCATATTCAATCTCCATCCATGAATCTCTCTCACTGCTGCCCGCCTCCTGCTTGAAAACAATGAAGGCTTTTTCCCAGTGCTGGGCAGGGCCTGGGTATCAGCCTCACTCTAACTTCAGGGTCATTAATTCCCTGATTATTGAAGGAGAAGAGGGTTGCAGCATCGACAGTTCCAAGAACACCCCACAGGATCAGGCCTGGGGGGCAGTGGGGGCAGCCGGGGCACGAAGGGGTGTTTCTGAAGCCTGGGGCAGGGGGAGCAGGAGCCACCTGGCCTGGGGGGCCGGGAGCCGGGAGGAGGAGGCAGTGCAGTCATTACTGCATACCTCTGTTGTGTTGTTATTGCAAATTAAAAGTAGCATGTTCCACTCCACAGCTATCTTTGGGGAGGGAGGGGCTCCTAGGGAGGTGGGGGATTTTATCATTGCTTCTTCAGCAGACCAGCCATGGTGTCACCGTGTGAGGTGACATTTGAATTTACAATTCCGCTGAGAAAAGCCATTAATTCACAAATTAACATTTCTCCCTCTCCCTCTCTCTTTAACACTCTCTCCCTCTCTCACATGGATGTGCAAGCAATTGAAAAGACAAAGGAAATAGCCTTAAGGAAGAGACTTTACTGCTAGTCTGTCGGTGCTGAGATTGCTCCCCCTGCTTCCAGACAGATAAACCAATTACCTGAGCAGCTCGCTCCTGGCCCCAGATCCCCTCCTTTTGTAGGCTGCCTCCGTGGCCGGATTCTGCTCAGCGCGTCTCACTGATGGAAGCCGGTTGCCTTGGTCGCCAAGCTGTCCTCCCAGCTCTTCTAGGAGGGTGGCTAGAGGGAGGCCTGTGTCAGAAAGGGCGGGAAAGGAGGACCCTGGAGTCTGGGAAGAGGCTGAAACAGGACAGGGCAAGGCCCAGGCTGGCACCTAGAGGGACAGAGCCCAGACTGACTTTCCAGTGGCCTCTGGCCACATGCAGGGGACGGCGTTTGCGCTGCCCCTGGAGAGCTGGGGTTTGGCTGAGTTCTCAGGATTCAGTGGGACAGGATGACACAGAAGGCCCCATGACGGAGCCATGCTGTTGCGGACAAGCTCGCAGAGCAGCCCTGACTCCTGTCTGTGAACCGGCACGTGGGCAGCACGCGGTTCACCACCAGTCCTCACCGCCATCGCCCCTGATCCTCCCTCCACGTCTGTGCAGATGCGATCTAAGACCTCCAGTAGTAACCGAAACCGTGAGCCATGCTTTTTTCCTTTATGTGCACATATGAAATAAAATTTAGTGTATAGATTAGGCACAATAAAAGATGAGCAGCAGTAGCTGACAATAAAATAGTGCAAGTATAGCAATAGATTGATACTGTGACACTAATCTGGTAACCAGGACACTTGTAAGTGACTAACGGTACACCACAGAAAAAGAGGATGATTCATATATGGGGCGGGACAGAGCAGGTGACTCAAGGTTTCATCATACTACTCAGAAAGGTGCATAATTCAAAATTTACGAATTGCTTGTTTCTGGAATGTCCCACTTAATATTCAGACTGCGGTTGACCACAGCTAATGGAAACCACAAAGGCAAAGCCTCAGGTGAGATAGAGTACTTGGTGGATTATTGCTGAGATCTACACGTGATACAATCTCAGTTCACATATGCTACACAAGGTAACTGCTGCACATCACAGATTCTGCCTTACAGGACAGGTCCTATGAATTTCCAGAAAACAAAGTGACACAGAGGCAAATGCTTGAGTTAAACTGCATTAACAAAACTCAGCCTTAGTCCATTTTACAACTAATACCAAAGCCTGGCTAATGTCCACTCCATTTTAAGAAAAAGTTAAGGTTCAAAGGCCAGCATCTGCTAAGATGTCAGAGAAACCAACTGAAGAACGTGTTCATGGTTGTGGTTGTGGGAAATTAGATCAGTCATACCTGGGGGAATTTTCTATCTTAGTTGGATCACATGTTTTAATCACACTGTCTGGGGCCAGGCCCCAAACATGTTGGCTGTTGACCAGGTCATTCTACAAGGTCAATGTAGGTTGTGTTGATGTTCCATCTAGACCTATCCATGGCTCTCCCCAGGTGGCTTGTGTCTTCTTGGGGCAAGCACTGGGGTTCAGGCACCACTCTGACCCGGGATCAGGGGTGTACCTGTCAGTTCCTGTGTTCATACAAAGGTAGCAGCCAAATCATCAGCTATCTTAGCTTCCCAGTCCACTCATGCTGTGGTGGGTAGAACAGGTTGATCGATGAAATATTTTGAGGTTTCCCACAAAAGATGTATATTTTTCCTTGCAGTTCCAGAAAGTCAGACTAGATAGCCTCGCTCCCTGAGAGCGTGTGCAGACTTGCCACGGAGGGAGCGGTGTTCCCCCACCTGTGGGCACGGGCAGCTCTCTCACAGGTCCCACATTCTTTCTGCAAGGGCCAGCTCCTCCGCCCCTCCCACGTGTGCACCTAGCTGGGCGCACACCCTGTAGAGTAAGTCCCAGCTCTTGGCCTCCCTGGCACCTGCCTCCCTGCCCTGGAGGTAGGCACCTTCTCCTTTCCATCCCGGCAAGGGCAACATGCACGACATCCACTGCTTCAGCTCTGCCTTTCCCTCTCAGCTCGGCTGTGGACCCCGGGGAGGGGGCAGGTGAGGGGCCACCCCCAGTCCTGCCACTGCCAGGGGGTTCCTGGTTGTGGGCAGCAGGGCTGCTGCATGGGGACCCTTCAGAAAAGAGTATGGAGAGAATGGAGGCTTTGGGAGACCCAGAACAGCTATATACCAAAGGAAGGGGTCTGGCTGCCTCGGCCTGTTGAACCCAAGGAGGGATCTGTCCCCACTCTTCCTCCCTCAGGACCCTGGGGACCCCCCCACCCTGCCCTTGAGGGTGAGACAGCGAGAAGGGTGGGGGATGGTGGGGCTTGGCGCAGGGGCGGGGGGGGGGGTCAGTCATAAGCCTCAGCCAGAGGAGCCGCAGAGCCAGTAATTCAAACCATCCTGACCCTCTGGTGAACTCAGGCCTGCTGACCTTGACAGCCTGACAAGAGAGGCCTCACAGACCTCAACCTGCAGAGGCCCACACCTCTCCCTCCCTTGCTGGAGGCCTGCGCCCAGCTCCAGGTGGCTCCTCCTCTGGCCACTCGCCTGAAATGCCAGCATCGTCTCCCTTCCCAAGGCTGCCTGCCTGCCTCAAAGCACCCTTTGTGCTCATCACTACTGGAGACTGACCGTGGGCATCTCCTGGGCTTGCCAAGCTGCAGCTCTTACCCGCTTAGGGTTCATCTTCTCAGGAGGTCTCACTCTGTGTGTGTGTGTGTGTGTGTGTGTGTGTGTGTGTGTGTGTGCGTGCGTGTGTGTGTGAAGTCTGGGTGCACATAGGAGCAGCAGTAGAATGTGACAGTGGACAAGCAGGGGAGGTAAGCCAGAGGAAAGCGACCCCAGGAACTTGTATTCAAGTAAATGCAGCTTATAAAGTTTATGCTCCACTCCTTAGAAAATCTGGATTTCATCCAGCAGCCAAGGAGCTCAAAGAGTAGAAACCTGGGCCAGACAGCAAAGGCACCAGCCAGGGGTGGGGGGGCATGACGCGACACGGACAGCGCAACCTGATGACACAGACGTGCGCAGACCCATCTCAGGGCACACACACCAGCCTGGCCTCGGCACCCAGGACGGGTGCAGATGGTGTGTTTGGGAGGAGAGGCCGTAGCAGCTACTTTTTCCTCCTCTCCTTGCTCCCTTGCCCACTCCATCCCTTGGACATGGGGTAAGCTGAACCAAGAGAGTGTGGAGCATCTGGGGGCCATCTCCCAGGAGCTGAGTGGTTTGGGGGCAGTGGGCAGAGATCAGGGCAATAAGGGGACCAGAATGTCATCCCTTGGGGCTCCCATGAACCTGCTTTTTCTTTGACTTCTGGATCAAGGCCAAATGGGTATCTCGTAGCCACGGAAGACAACAAGGGCATCTCCTTTTCTTCCTGAGAACTCAAAGGACATAAGTGACTATTGGTGCCAGGGCACAGGAGCTGTCCAAGGGACTTGCGAGCAGACTGGCATGAGTGTCTTCCAGATGGGATCGTAGTGTATGCATCAAGGATGCGTGAGCAGGCCAGGGTCCTTGACTTCTGACCAATAGGGGATGTGGAGGAAAAAAGGGACCCAAAGGAAGAGTACAGCAGAGACTCTGGCCTCAGGCTGAGGTGACCACCAGTCACTCGCCCCTATGTCTCTGTGACATGCTTCATCTGGGGACAGAAAGCAAGAAACCGCCCACCTCTGCGAACTTCATGTCTCTACTCCAATTCCACAGGGGCTGGGACAAGGACAGCAGAGGTGGGGTCAGGCAAAGGCAGGGCGCAGAGGGAGAGGTAGGGAAGCAGGGATCAAGATTGTGGCGGTGTCCTAGCAGTCCTGGGAGACGGGCACAGAGAGCTGGGCAAACCCTCTGGGGACAGCCTGGCTGTGGCCTGAGTTCCTTGGCCCTCTCAGCCCGTCCACCGCCCCTCTCCTCCACGTGTCTCATTGGCTCTAGTGAGAGTGTTGATTTGCATGTCAAGCAAAGCCTTGCTACACACAGAAGGAAAACCCCAGCGAGGCGGCATGGCAGTGTCAGCTCTCGCCGTTGTTCGACAGTGTAAAATTAAATTAATAAAGCCCCCAACACAGGAAAACATAACAGGAAATTAATGGCCTTTACTGTCGCTCTGATGCAGTCATTTGCAACCCTGCTTTCCGCACCAAAGACTTCATAAATGCAAGCAGTTTCTCTAAACAAGCATACTTAGGGCAGCCTGGTATGTAATTTTTCGCCTTGCTTGTGTCCTTTGAGCTAACAAAGCCCCCTTCCCTCCTGGCTTCACGAGCTCCCTAAGTGGTTCTGGCCCTGGCTGGAGACCAGTGGGCAGCACCAGGCAGAAGGTCCTACCCCTCCCTGAGAGCCCAGGGAGGGCAGAAGAGGCTGACAACTCAGCAGAGACACTCAGCAAGCCTGCCTTGTCCATCAGCTCTGTGGGCAGGCCAGCAAGAAGATTGGTCACCGGGTTGGCTGGCCACTCTGGCCGGGGCCCACTACTCTCTTTTCTAAATGGGTCTCTCCCCCTGCCTTCCTTTCCCATGCCAAGGCCCCCACCTCCCTTCTCCCTAGTCTGTATCCATTCCCCTTTACTTTTTCACACATGTGCCACGCACCTGGCTGGCTGTGCATGGGAAGTGGGTGATCTGGAGGTTTGGGAGTGCAGAGGAAGTTAGTTTGTTCAGCGTGGGAACATTAGCTGAATGTGGTGGTGCACACCTCCAATCCCAGAACTCAGGAGCCCAAGGCAGGAGGATCTCAAATTCAAGGGTAACTTAGTGAGACCTCGTCTCAAAATCAAAATTTAAAAATGCTGGGTCTGTAGCTCAGTGGTAGAGCACTTGCCTAGCATGCACAAGGCCTTGGGTTCCCTCTCCAGAACCACAAAAGCAAGCAAAACAAAATGAGAAAAGCAACCGTACTGGTATAATTTCTCAGTGCTCTAGGTTTCCCCCATTCTCTGTCTTCCTGACTGCTTGGTCAGGGAAGTACGAGGTCATCGAAAGCTCCTCTGTCCTTGGGGGCAGTTTTCAGAGCTGAGACTGACTTTGCTGTCTGAGTCAACAGGATATTCAGAACCCTTAGCTTCCTGCCCGGGGCATCTTTGGGTCATTGTGAGGCCTTCACATCACACACTGCCTGTCCCTGAGTGCTGGACCATGCGGTTGTGTGTTCATCAAGAGTCCAGAAAGGGTAAGAAGGGCAGGCGAACTGACTTGAGCCTGGGAGCTGCTAAGATTGGGAGGCATTGTCCCCGAGGACACCCCCCCCGGGGGCTTCCCCAGAGTGGTGACCAGCAGAGTCCCAGGTCCTTAGTCCCAGGTCCTTGCAGCCATCTGACCCTTTTAGTCCCAGGTCCTTGCAGCCATCTGACCTTCCTTGTCATGCTCAGGGAACACCCCCTTTTCCAGCATTTCTGCCAGAAGCCACTGCACCTGCCTAAATGAGGACAGGAGGGACAGTGACCACTGAGTCAGTGTGGCACTGAGGGCAAAGTATGGGACTTGGAGTCCAAACATCTGGACATGGGGTCCACCTCTACCCTTCACCTGCTCTTCAGCTAGACTTCAGCTAGTTACACAATCTCCAGAGCCTCCGTTCTCATCTTTAAAATACACAGCAGGCAGGACATTTACTGCACATGGTGTTGCATGGGGAAGGTCTCCATGTGACACCCCTCTCTCCCTAGGTTCCTCCCTCCCTCCCTCTTACTCATGCCAGTGCATTTGGGCTGAGGCCAGGTAGGTCCAGCTTCTCACAGGGTGTGGATCTGGCCTCTGAAGAAGTGCTCTCAGCATCTGGTTACCATCTCTGACTCACTTTTGCAGGCTAATGTCCCTTTTAAATGAGCCCCAGACCCCAGAGACTGTCCAGTCCATGCCAGGCACAGTAGTGCTACTGCCATATCCTGCCTGGAGACTCTTCACCCATAATGTAGCCTAAGATTATGTTCGATTTTTTAGCAGCCATATCAGACTCATGCTCATACTGAGTTCGTGGTCAACTAAAACTTCGAGATCTTTTTCACATCAATTGCTATCAGGCCAGGTCTACCTCATTCTGCACTTGTGTAATTGATTTTTTTAAACCTAAATATAGGGCATTCCATTTATCCTTGTTGAATTTCATCTTGTTGGTCTGGGTTCTTAATTTCATCCAACTGGGGTCACAAGGATATCTTTTATGTCATCCAAGTAATGTCTCTCTCTTTTTAAAGTCATTTTCCTCAAAATAAAAGAAAACAAATGGTTCACCTGTGGAAACTCCCATCTTGGCTGCAATAAATGATGAACCCAGCAGCCATCAAATATTTTACTTTTCTTGCCTCATCCACAAGGCTGGGAAGGATATTCTTTGCCATGTGTTAACATTTACTACAACCAAATAATTTCTCCAATTGATTGATAAAACATCCAGTTTAACTTGCTGAACAAATTCAATGTCTTGTGTGGAAGTGTTGGCCTCAAGAAACTTAGAATCCAGCACAGAAGCAGATGTACACATCACCACAGAGAATGCGATTGATACTGCGCTCAAGGCTGGAAAGTCAATAATGGGAAAGAAAAGGGGGGACTGTTTTGTACCAGGGCAGCTAGGGAAGCTTTCCTGTGAATAGCTGTAGACCCCAACACTGATACTGGGTCAGTGTCCCACAGTTTAATCTTGGCAAACACTGCAGGTTCTGGGCCATAACATTTTCTTTTCTCGTTACTGTATAATAATCACATCTAAAAAATATCCAGAGCCCAACATTGAATTTATTACACCTTTGTTTACATAATCATCCTACCTTTTCCCCTTTCCTTTAAGGCAGGATGGCATTGGATTTGCCACTGCCTCCCTCTTCCCTTCTGATCTTTTTCACTCAGAGATGATCAATTTCAGTCTCAGTTATTCTCAGTACGGGAATGGTCTGGGAAGTTAACCCAGTGGAGAGGACTCAGCTGCCTGCTGAGTGCCAGTAGCCGCCAAGGTTCCCTTCTTTGGTGAAGAACACAAAGGCAAGTTCACTGTGTCTCTCTCTGCGTCTGTCTGTCTGCCTGCCTGCCTGCCTGTCTGCCTGTCTGTCTCTCTCTCTCTCACTCACTATTACCTTTTCTTTCCTAGGATGAAATGCAAACTTGTCTTCCTTTTTGGTCTTTCTCCAAATGTAGCAACCAAAGCCCTTTGTTTTATTGTCTCCACTAGCTCCGATAAGCCTTTGTCTTCTTGATAGCCTCACTTGGACATGGTTGCTCCTTCTACCCATCCTGTGTCCTTTATGAAATAGAACTAGAACTAGAAAGATGATAGATAGATAGATACATAGATAGATAAGTAGATAGATGATAGAACTTTTGTCTGATCATAAGTGAATTATATGGTCACTGTAAAATATTTGGAAGGGACAATAACTTTCTAAAAAAAAATCCATAATCTCATCAGTAAGAGATAACTACCATTGTAATTTGATATTTTTCTACTCTTTTTTCATCTGCATGCATAACTTTATATATGTAATTTTTAAACAAAATTGGAATGATATTGTATATACAATTTTGTGTCTACTATTTTCTCTTAACAGTCTATAGGGCCATTTTCACATACCATTACATATTCTTTGAAAACATGATTTTTTTAATGGCTACATAATCTTCCACTGTTCCGTGTACATGTCCTTTTAAAATCTAAGCTCATCATATTTTAAAGCTTAGCCGTGTGAAACCGGGTGATTTTCCTTAAATGTCTTCTCTCCCCGCCCGCCTCCACTCCCCCCACCTTTACATAGTCGGTGGTCTTGCACTTCTGTGGCAGCCCTTCCCTTTGGAGCCCTGTGCCCGGGCATTCCTGTTGGGCTGTCTCGCTGTGGGGCTCCATTCTCCTCTTTCCCTCGTGGGAATAATTTGCTTTCCTCAGTCACCTTCTGGCAGCGCCCCCTCCTTCGCTCTGGTCAGCTCCAGACGCATCTCTCTTTCACCACTTCTCTCTCCATCACTACCTTCTTGTGTTTTTTTTCTTGGTCAGAAGTAACTTGCAATAGTGGGAAGGACTCGACTAGAAGCCCCAGTCCTCATTCTAGCAACACCGGCTCCAAGACAGGGTGTTAACTAACCACCTCGAGCCTGTGCTCAGTTTGATTTGGCTCTATTTTTGCCTTAATTTTAAATCTCTAAAAAGAATCAGATTAAATTAGTTCCAGGATACTTTCCAGCTAGAAAAGGTGCACAATACCGAATCCCCTTTTTCCTTCTAAACGGTAAAAAGTTGAGCAAGGCAAGCTAAGAATTTATTGATCTTTGTTTTTAGAATTCTGTTCAATAAACCAGCCAACATTTGGAATCATCTACCACATATGAGGCCCCATGCTAGGTTTACAAATGAAAAATGTGGAGTCCCTGCCTACAAAATTCACAGTTTAATAAAGAAAGCAAACATTGAGAAGGAACCGTGACTCACACCGAGTCCGTCCTTGGCGTGCCACTTCCTGGCTGCAGTGAGTAGCTTTGGGTAAGTTACTTGTCTGCATCAACCCTCCATTTCCCCAGGTTGTGTGAGCTCAGGCGCCAGAAGCAGGTTGCCCAGGGGTGCTAGGGGCCCCCTCACCCATTCAGAGCATTTGTGTGCCTTCAGGATGCTCCTCAGCCCCTGCCCTTCCACATCCTCACCCATGACATGGGGATGCCGGGAGGAGCTTCCTGCTGACGTTTCTTGTGAAAATTAAATGGGGTCATGTATGTAAAATTGTTACATGAATTACATGCCTTATGTATAGTAAGTGGCCAGTGTGTGTCAGCTGCTATTTTCTAAAGATTAAATCAGTGTGTTAATCAGTGTTAAGCATGTTGTCCAGTACCATAATAAGATTGGGATCCATTTTAGCTATGGTTATTCCGATAGTTGATGCTTGGGTACCTATGTGTTGGAACAGAGAAAGGAGAAATTAATATGCTAGAAGCTATCTTGTGTATGTCGGGGGATTCACTCTGGAGAAGCTCATGGGACTTGTGTAAGGTCACACAGAAGTGGCAGCTGAACTAGGATTTAATGCAGGAGACATGCTGTGGGGTCCCTAGAGGCTGGCCGTGTGAGGTCAGGCAGGCAGGCAGCGGTGCCCAGCCTCTCTACCTGTGTGACTCGTCGAGCATTTAGAACCTGGGTTTGGTCGAGAACAGTAAGCATTCTGCTGGACTAGCAGGTAGGGCAGACTTGGTCTTGCCCAGAGCCAAAGCTTGGGTCCCCACCAAAGGCAGCCAAGGGCTCAAGGCCAGTTTAAGGCTGAAGGCCATCATATGGTCATTTCACGCCCTGGCTCAAGCAGTGCCCCAACCTCCGTGCCCAGCCTGGCCTTCCCGGGCCCTTGCCCTCCCTCCTCACTCTTCCTCTGCTGTCTCCTTCTCCCTCACCTACACTCCCCCATCTTTCCTCCATCCCTTGCCTGTCTCCGCCTTTCTCCTCTCCCCCTCACGTTCCTGTCTCTTCTCTCCCGCACTCCCGCTGCCCCTGATTCTCATCTCACCAGTCCTCCTTTCCCCTTCTGTAGGGACCCTTGCTCCGGGCAGCAGTTTCATTCATTTCTCAGCATCCAGAATCTCATGCCCTGGTCCCAGTACAGCAAGAGGCCAGAGGTGGCCGCCCAGACTCGCAGCCTGGCCCTGCTGCTGTGTGGGGGTGGGGCTGGGGCTGCACAGGCCGGCTGCCCTGCATGACAAGCGGAATATTGATCGCATTCTGAACTCAGCCCAGCCGATAGAAGGTAATTAATGACTCCATTTGCCTCAGCACTGGGAGAACAATTGAGTTTGAAACTGCAACAACTGGCAGGTGGGGAGACAGGGGGCAGCAGGGGTGAACCCGCCAGAGAGGGGGTGGCCCAGCCCCAGCCCAGTCCCTGTCCCACTTCCTCCACGCTC
>PVIR01022457.1:0-28345 GCA_004026965.1 Petromus typicus
CGGTAACCACATAACAATACTGGGTGTGGAGACCCACACCCAGCAGCAACCAGTACCACACACCACAGTGCCGGGCGTGGTGGCTCACGCCTGTAATCCCAGCACTCGGGAGGCAGAGGCAGGAGGATTGTGATGTGAGTTTGAGGCTGAGCTCAGGGCCAGCCTGAACCACAAAGCGAGACCCTGTCTCAAAAAACCTTAAAAAAAAAAAAAGAAAAAAGAAATGATCATTCCCTAGGCAGAATAAAATGAAATTGGAATCTCAAATGTTTCAGAGGAGCACACACATACCCTCACACCATGCACTGTGTGTAACAATGCCTTAAGATTATGTTCCACAATTATGGGCTAGGAATGTTAAATTAAAATATGGTTTCTTAGGTTTTTGAACACTACACCTCTGAGTAGAGCATTCTGAGGGAATTCACTTCTTCAAATAAGGAAAAAAAGTGCAAGGACTTAAAGAGATGATGTTATTTTTAATTAAAATTATTATTGCTACAAATAAGTATATTACTTCAGTCTAGGTTTCATCATCAGAAATTAGGTTTTGTTTTTATTTTTAAATCAGAGTAAGCCATTTATATATATTTGCTGTCTCTGAAGAAAAATACAGAGCAATACTGCATGTTTGCAAAACTGTTAAGAATTTCATCCCACTGAGGAGTTATTGCAGGAATAAATAATCAGAGGTTGAAGTTTTTTTCTAAAAGGACAAGAAAAGAGAGAAAAAAAACCAGACATTGTATTGAAAGGCATGGGTGATAAAACACAAAAGAGGCATCTCATAAGGAATGACATGGAACAGTACTTTGGTTGGCCCATTCCTGCATAGAGAGGAGTTGAAAAAAATAGTAAAGAAATAACCATTGAAGAGAGAAAGGTGCTCATAGAATAAATTCATGTCACCTTAACAGTATCAGCACCTAAAAAGTCGGCAAAAAGTCCTAAGAATGTTTCTGTTATGTTATTAGAGCCAATGGCTGTACCAAGGGCTCTGGTAATGATTCTTGAATGCTGGAATGCATTAGAATCACCTGAGAAAGCTTTTTAAGTTGTTTGGTGGGCACCACTGTGGTCTGATTGAATGGAGGTGTGGTATGAGCTCCGGAGATCTACATGTCATGAAGATTCATAGTGAATTCTGAAGCTTGTAATCTAGGTAAAAAAAACAAAACAAAAAACAAAAAACAAAAAACAAAACATACTGAAGAGTAATACAGCTAAATATCTTGACATCTTCATTCTTAAGAATATTTAGAATGAATCTATGCCATTTTCTTCTGCAAATGTATCATCCTTACAAATGCCAATCAGAACCTTTATCATTTTCTTTCCTGAAGGTTGCTTTCTAGAACATCTTCCATCCCTCATCCATTGGATTCTTATCTAGAACTTTTACACACTTCCTCTATAAAGAATAGTGTGTGTGTGTGTGTGTGTGTGTGTGTGTGTGTGTGTGTGCACGCGTGCATGCTCATGTGCATATGAACAGGAATGTTGGTGATATATAACATTATACTTCTGGTAGAAAAATTCTCTTTACTAATATACTAAGCTCTGATATTAAGACTGTACCCCTATTGAATTGAAATCATGGCCTTATAAATCTAGCAGTACTTTTATTTGGAAAAATAAAATTTCTTTCTTCAAAATTACCATCTTAACCAAGCTCATTTTCTGTGACCTGTCCTTCTGATGCAAGCTCTATAGAACCAGAGTTTCTGTTAATGTACAGGGGAGGCATCCACTTGGATTTCAGCTGTTCTCATACAGGGGGTATCTCCGACAGAAATAGGTTTCTTCTTTTGTATATGGGAATAGAAAATATTTCCCCAAGGGTGTTGGATTTTAATGGAAAAGGATTAACTTCCTCTCTGCTCCACATGTCAGCTGGATAAGTTATTTGTCCCCCATGATGAATTAGATTAGAGTTCCTGCATGAAAGTGGAAGGTTATATATTTCTGCTCAGGAAGACACTTGTCCATCTAGTGATTTAAAATCAAAGGGTGCACACGTCCATGTGTGTGTGTGTGTGTTAGGATCAGAGACAAATCCAGAAAAACTGAGAAGTGTTTGTTGCTTGCTGTTTTGTGGAGAAGGCTCACATGTCTCGCCACTCTCTTTACCTTGTATTTCCCCTGAAGAACAGATATTAATGGATTTTCAACAATTAGCCAGTAATGAATTCATTTAAGCTCATATATCAAAGAGAAGAGAGATTCATGCCTTCTTTTCTCGGCACATGTATCTGGCATTTGCTTTCTTTATACCAGTAAGACTACACTAGTTGAGGAAAGTTGGTATCTATTTATGAAAGTCAGACATTACAGGGAGCAGCAGTAATTTCAGAACTCATTTCTTTTCCTCCCGTCTTAATTGTATGCCTTTACTTTTTAACTGTTAATCTGGAACTTTATCACTAGAATTCACCTTTAAACTGATTGCACTCACAAAAGGTTGTGATTTATGAAAAGCTTTCCATGCTGATCACCTTTTCTCTTGGATGAGCTCTGAGCACCAGGGCGTGTTGCTCCATCGACACTAGCATGCGGGTTGAGTTTCTGTCTCAGTGCACAGCATGAAAGCTCAGGCCCATCTGTGTCACACAAAGCCAAACCTCTCTTGAAGTGATTTGTTTACAGTGTCATTTGATGGAGTGGAATGTTCTGTAACTCATTCAAACTGTTACAGAAGCTTGGCTAAAAGGTCACCACTGCTCTTTAGAGTGTCCAAATCTGGGCACCATCTGGGAGCTTGTTAAAGATAAGGGTTTCCACTGGCTTTTTCCATACCAACTAGATCTAATTAGCAAAGGACTAATTTTTCAGAGATTTGTGTTCATAGTGTGGGGGAGTGGGGAAAGAAGGGGCGGAAGAAGAGAGAGAGAGAGAGAGACCAGATCAATTACAGTTAGTTGTCCAAAAGTATGCGAGATTGTTTTGTGCAAATCTGAGAATATATGCCAAAGTGACAGTATTATTTGATGTGCCTGAATGGGCACTACAGCCTTGAAAGAGACAGAGGGAACTGTTTATAAACGTCCTTCTTGAATCAACACGTCCTTCAAGTGTTCCCTTGGGAGTCAGAGCTAAAGGAAATAGAGCTTCATCATTTACTCAATAATTCAGTAGGCAAATGGCAGCTCATTCCTTAAAGCTATGAAAGCCACGCATACTAAACATTCACTCTGCGTGGCACCGACAATGTTCAAGTTATAGTTTTACAGTTTTAGTCTAGGACTGAAGTTGGCTCGTGGTTGCTTTCTGCCTCCTTCTTAATGGAACAAGAGTCTCGGGTTTTCCAAACCTCAAAGGCTCAGCTGTAAAACTGTAGGAGAACAGCAAGAGGAAAAGAAAAGTTTCCTTCTTTACTCACTGTTGGCCAGTTCTCCTGTCTCCCTCGAAACATTAACTGTGCCTTTTGACACTTGTCCTTGGAGAAACTCCAAATGTGGCAAATGGTAGAAGCAACATTTCTTTACCCTCCTGCCTGGAACTTCCTGTGATGCAGATGAACTATAGTTGGTACTTTTATAGGTAGTGCAAGGAAGTCAGCTACTCTCCACCATCCTTGTCCATGTCCGCTACTCAAATAAGTAAACACACAGTGTGATTATTGTAACAATCAAAATCTTCACATTTGGCTAAAACCCTTGAAAGGGTCTGGATCAGTGAGGCTGCACAGTAGCAGCTAAAACAGGCTCATTGCCATAAAAAACATTCTAAGAAGTGTGTGTGTGTGTGTGTGTGTGTGTGTGTGTGTGTGTGTGTGCACGCGCACGGGTGTGTGCACTTCTAGTTAGATGCTTGGGAGGGGAGAAACTTAATAACTGCAATTTTGTTTCTGAAGTTGCAAGTTGGAAACATAAAAATATAATGTCTCTCTCAGTTCAATTATGCTGGCCTGGAAAACGAACTGTCCCAAGAAAGGGGGAGAATTCCATTTATATTCCTTCTGAGGTGAAGAGTTAGATCTCTCTGGCAAAGTCTTCATGTTTCATTCAGGACCAGGAACTTATTCATCAAGTTCAAAGCTGGTTTCATCGGAATACAGGGTGTTATGACTTCCTTTGTCGGGAATATTTCAAAGACAGGAGATCACCCAGTTCATTAATGGCTTCCAAAACCTGCAAAGCGATTGACTTCCATTAGTTATTTTTAAACCCTGAAGTGATTCTGCTTTGCAAAGCCCTGTTAAAGGGCAAGCTTCCCAGAGACCCACCATCTTATTTTGCCAGCATCTTTGATTTTAAAGAAAAAGAGCAAGATCCATATTATTAGGTCATGTTTGATTAACCCTAGAGGGATTTTAGATGCTAATTCATTTTATTTGTTGGTCTAACTCCATGTTATGAATATTTATTTCATTTTGAGAATGTGAGAAGACAAGTCAAAACATCTGGCCTATCTGAACCTTTGAAGAATTTATTTTAAAATTTAGTGACTAACATATAATCTTGTAGAAGAAATAGGTAAGTCTTAGAATATATTTGAAGTTATGCCTTCATAACCATGAAGAATCATGTCTTCTTAGTAAACTAGGTCGAGTAAACCTAGCCAAGAACAAACTTAAACATGGTGGGACTAATTAGAATCATTTTCAACTGTGCTACTCTTTACCCTCCCATATTTTAAAAGAAGCATCTCTGCATTCTATATAATAACAGAACTTAAATGCACAAAGGACCAAGACTATACTTGTTTCAATTGTCTTACTTTAACTGGCAAATGTATCCTCAGTTTTGAGAATGAAACAACTGACTCCAGAAAGTTTTAAAAATGTAATTTTTTTACTTCTTGCATATCCACTGGTATTGATGTCAATCCTATGCTATTGGGTACATCTTTTTAATCTTTGGGCCTATTTTTCTTACTTGGTCAAATAAGGAAGTCAGGTATCTTGTGCTCTGAAGGAGGTAGAGTAACATTAAAATGAATAGTTAAGGCTTACAGGCTTTCTTAGCTCAGAAGTCTTTAAAGGTGATATCAATTAAAACATCTATCAGTGTGCTAAGAGTAATTTATTTCTTGCTGGTAGGATTATGGGGATTGAAAATATTTTTCCTGTCATTTAAAAAGTTTCCTACATCAAATCTTTGTACTAATAAAAAGTAGCAAACGTTATGTTTCAAATGCTGTCTACCTCGAGTAGTTTCTATGGATCTTTGCTGAAGGTAGAGGATGGAATATCTCAGTGGTTTCCAGAAAGGCGTATTTGAGCACTTAGGGCTATATGTGAAGTCCTAGGGGTAGAGCAGTAGAATTTCTGTTTATTTTATTCAGTACCGAGGACTGAGTCAAGGGCTGTCATATTGCACTAGTCTCCAGCCCTTTTTATTCTTTTTCTCCTCTTGCTTCTGGGCATCACACTCAGGACCTGGTGCTTGTTTGGGTGGGCATGCTGCCACACAGCTACATCTCCAGCCTTCTAGGCCTTTTCATTCTTTAATTTGGAGACAGGATCTTGCCAAATTACCAATTAGCCAAGCATGTATTTGAACTTGCCATCCTCCTGCCTCAGCCTCCTAGAGAGCTGGGAATGGATTTATGCACCACTGTGCCTAACTGACTCACTGTCACCTCAACTTTTATTTTTGTCTATTACATAATGTACATTATAATGGACATACCATTTACAAATAATTTATGTGAATTTTCCTGAAGTAAGAGCATCCAGAACACAGCTGTACTCAGAGTTAGGCTTATTCGGCTGGCTGCAACATCAAAGAGCAGCCTCTAGAGCCATGGACATCTTCATGATGGGAACTTGGGGGGAGATTCTTACTGCATTTGGTTGGGCTGGAGCGTTTAGGAAGCAAAGAGCAGTTGTGGGTTGAGGGGCTGTCCGTAGGTGATAATGATTCCCTGGATCTTGGGTACTTAAAACTTTTAACTGCACGCAGGTGGAAGGATGAAGGGAAAGCTAGAGCTGTCCTTGGTGGAGGAACAGCTGTGGGTCAGGAAAGGGAGATGGTATCCAGCCTTTGTCTGTTACAATTATTCCAGAGAGTCTCCTCCTGCACTTGTCTGCTGTTATATCCTGTGAGCACTGATATTCAGTTGCTACCTTAAGGACTTGGGTGTTCAACAGGCTCAAATTTCATTTTCTCAATGAAGGAAGTGCTCAGTTTTTAAAAACCAAGATGGACAAACAGTCTCAGAAATCAGGAGGAATCTGCCTAGACAAAGCCTCAGTGATTTTTCATGCTGGGTATTCCACAGTAATTAAGACCTTGTGAATCTCTTCACAAGAGATGATATCCACAGAATGGAGAATACTTGAGCACTACAGTCTGTGTGAATCATAAAAATGACATTTCCTCTGCTGTTCATGCACTCCTGTCAGCTCTGGAGTTTGCTTCCTGCCATGTGCCCTTCCCTTCCCTGCCTTGTAAGGCCCCCTCTTCACTGTCTTCTTCCTTTGATGTGTAAACATAGCAAGCCTTCTCCTGTTTTCAGGCTTTCTTAAACCTCATTTTCTTAACTTTGCAGATACACTTCTTGGAAGATTTGCCTACTCTCTCTCTTTTTTTTTTAATCACCAGTTCCATCTATTTAAAAGGAGAAATTTATGAACATTAATGCGCCGGAAACATAGACTCAGAGAACCTGGAAAATACAGAAAGCAAAAAGAACAATAGCAGAGTTCACTATCATTTATGATCCCCAGGTAGCCCAGTAGTTAATATGACACTCAAAGTATTTGTATTAGCATCTACTATGTACTATCAGCTGTCCTGGAGCTATGTAGATTTTAAAAAGTGGGCTTTCTTTCTTTTCTCTCTTTCTCTGTCTCTTTCTCTTTCTCTTTCTCCTTCTCTCTCTGTAATTCTAGCTGAAGATGTGCTCTTTGTTCTCTTACTCTTTGTATTTTTTGTTCTGTTTCCTGAAATACTCTAAAACTGTCCACTCTAAACAGCATGAAGCTCTCACTAACTGTCAGTCCAACATTCTCTTCTTATCTTTTCCCTACTCTTTAATTTGAGGTGCCATTTTGTTCCTCCTCCTTGAAACTCTCTCCTCTTTGTTGCGCATAACACTACACTACTCCGTATCCTTTCTGCTGATTCTAGCTCCACCTAAGTCTACTCAGTTTCCACCTGTGACTCTTGTACCCTAGATCGTCATAGGCACGGGTCCATGGCCTGCTCACTCTCAGTTGTTTCTGGACAATAACGTCCTCTACCTTTGGCTTAAAGGTCCCTCAGTTCCCTAAACTGCAGCACCTGTCAATTAGGCTGATAATGTTACATGTCTGATCTTGTTGATTTTTATAGAATGCTTTGTGGGGGTCATATGTTATTATGCAAAATTTCATGGCTATGAGAAAATACCAGGACAGAGGCAGTTGACGCTGAAATAACATATTTGATCAGCTTTTGCCTTTCAGAACATGTCAACAGCACACCATTTGGCTACTCAGTCAATTGTCTATGTAAACAAAATTCAAATTCTCCACTAAACTAATTTTTTCCACTGTCCACTGAGTGGATTACATTGTTGGGTTGTGCTGACAGACCCTAGGTTTTAACAAGGAGTTTTACATGTCATCAGTGTTGGTTTCCTCAACCCCCAATAAGCCCTGAAAACTCCAAGCTGGCTCTATAAAAGCACTTTCTCTGAATCTGAGATGACAATGCTAGAGATTCTGTTGGATTGTTAGATACTCACTGTGTCTAACATCTGTCGAGTATGTACTGCAGACATACAGAATCGTGCCCGAGCTTCTGCAAGGGTCGTGGCTGGAAATCCAACGACCACTACCCCAATTTTTCTCTCTAACATGTGCCTTGCAAATGCCCTGCAGAAGAGGAAAAAAAGTTTTAACAGGAGACAGAATTATCTTGCCCACAAAACAGAAGATGGATAATTGATTTTTTTCTTTTTATGATAAGTAGAGGATGGTTCAAGTTATTAAACTCTATCAGGTAGAGTTGATGAAGAAATGTCCCTCATAAGAGAATGTGTAGTGTCATAGGCCTGAGATGATCATTAGATGATTGTGGGTGTTGTGTTTGACATTGAACAGAAAATGTTGGTGTAAGTGACTTTTATTGAATCTACACTGGTACAAAATTTTTTGTCTGCAGAGTTTCTAAGAATAAAAAACAAATAAAATAAGAGAATACAGCTATACAACAAAGCACTTACATGTATTTAAGTGGAAGCTGTTATGTTTTAAAAACTTCATACTAATAATGTACAGTGGATATTTGAAGAAGTTATACTTAGTCATAGTTACACTTGGTCCATAGGATTCAATCTCAAGCCAATATTCCCACTTTAGGACCAAAATTTATATTTCACATCAAATATAAGAAATAGCAAGGGTCTCTGTTTTTTTTTTTTTTTTTTAGGTTTTTTGAGACAGGGTCTCGCTTTGTGGTTCAGGCCGGCCCTGAGCTCAGCCTCAAACTCACATCACAATCCTCCTGCCTCTGCCTCCCGAGTGCTGGGATTACAGGAGTGAGCCACCACGCCCGGCACTGTGGTATGTGGTATTGGTTGCTGCTGGGGTGAGTCTCCACACCCAGTATTGTTATGTGGTTACCGGGAAATCGAACCCGGGTCCTTGCGCTTGCGAGACAGGCGCCGGAACCACTGAGCTAACTCCCCGGCCCAAGGGTCTCTGTTTTTTAAAAAAATATTTGAATGAGTATGCCAAGGTAGATACAGGATAATAAATCCACTGACTGAGTTCAAGGGGAATCAGGCAAGAGGGAGGCAGAGGAGAGTTGTGCATCTGCAGAGAACCTCGAGGGGCAGATGGAGCTGATAGAATGTAAGTCAGACACCTGCAAAGCTCTTTGATGCAGAACAAAACCATTTTAAGCTATGATTCCTTCCCTTTATCTTTCTTGCTTTCTTCTTTTCCAAAGCTAATTTCAGAAAACAGTCTAGAATATTCAGCTTCAAGTCTGTAAATTGCTCGTGCTGCATGCCAAGGTCAGATATAAAGGCATGTACCCCCAAGTGAGTCTTTTCCTACTTTGGGCTCTGTTGCTCTCTGCAGGAAACCTTAATTACAGAGTGGCTATAGCCACAAGTGAAGTTAAAGCCTTAGATCTGTTCTTAGCATTATGAGGTTGCTGGTGTATTATTTTAGGCTGGAAGCTGACGGTACCACAGAAGCCTTCCAGTTGGAACTCAGGATGCAGGCTTGAACCAGACGTAGTGAGTAAGCCTGCCTGTCCGTTCATCTGCCTTGCTGTTCAGCGGTCTGCTTTAGATCACCTCCAGCAGGATGCAGGTTATCAGGTGAAGCTGTGGAGGCAGCATTTCTTACCAAACACACAGACAGCCTGGCCCCTGGGGTTGGATAAGGCAAGATTCGCCCTTTGATTTTGACTGGGAAAGCTACGGGGCAATGAAACTTTCTAGCTGAGAAAACTTGAAAACAGATGCTGTTCGCTTTCCTTCTTGATCACCCTATGGAAGGCTGCCCACGACACAGGGTGGGAGCTCATAATTGTCTGAGAAACGAGTCAAGTGCTTTCATTGCTGAAGTACAAACCACCCCACCCACGAGCTCAGGCCGTTGTCCAGGGCTCCCAGCCGATGATCTTCACTGTCTGCATGTCCCTTTGTACCAAAGGAAGCAAATTTTGCCAAAGAGCAAAATATAGAAATTTGTTGGTTCATTAGGCTAATATGGGCCTCTCTGGAGTGCTTTTGAATTTGAAACTTATAGTACTACAGCTAGCAGCCTTATGCTAATGTATATGATTACATGGAACATTTTATGTAATGAGCCTCCAGGTTTGTACTTCCTAGAGCAAATTAGAGTTGGCATGGGATGGAAGAAATTTAGTAAAGTGAGATGATGATGATGATGATCTAGAACTGCAAGCAGCATCACTGGGTCTTGTGTACTTGTGTCTTCCAGGTGTAAAAAGATCAATGAAAAAAAAAAAAAAACCCTCCCTACCACACACTAGTAGAATACATTCTTAATATTTTTGAAAGAGGGCCGGGGAGTTAGCTCAGTGGTTCCAGCGCCTGTCTTGCAAGCGCAAGGGCCCGGGTTTGATTCCCTTCCCCGGTAACCACATAACAATACTGGGTGTGGAGACCCACACCCAGCAGCAACCAGTAGGACATACCACAGTGCTGGGCGTGGTGGCTCACGCCTGTAATCCCAGCACTCGGGAGGCAGAGGCAGGAGGATTGTGATGTGAGTTTGAGGCTGAGCTCAGGGCCAGCCTGAACCACAAAGCGAGACCCTGTCTCCAAAAAACCTAAAAAAAATATATATATATATATAAATATAAATATAAATATATATATAAAATAAAATATATATATTTATATTTTATATTTATATATTTATATATAAAAATAATAAATATAATATTTTATGATATAATATAAATATATTATAAATATATATAAATATATTTATATATATTTATATTCATATTTATATATTTATATATAAATATATAATTATATATAAATGTATATTTATATTTATATATTTATATTTATATATTATATATTATATATATTTTATATATATAAAATATATGTATAATATATATATAATATATATAATATATATATATATATAATATATATATAATATATATATATATTTTTTTTTTTGGAAAGAGTGGGTGATTTTTTTTTTTTTTTTGAGTCAGAGTCTTGGTACATAGTTTAGGCTGACCTTGAATTCATGATGCAGCCCAGGGTGGTACTGAACTCCCAACAGTCCTTCTACCTCTTCAGCCTTTCCATTGCTGGGATTACAGACATGTGGCCTCAGTCTGGCTATTCTTCATTATTTAAAGTGAATGTTTTATGGGTAAGTTATCTTTTGCTGAACTCCCGAGATGAATCCAGTGCTAGTGTGGGAACAAGACTGTGTTAAAATGATACTGGGCTCGGGATTACTTTTTCATTCTATACAAGTGGGAATGTAGAGAAACACAACTTTTAAATAATATAAAAAATCTTGGTCCAGGGATTTAGCTCAGTGGTTCTGGTATCTGCCTTGCAAGTGTAAGAGCCCAGATACAATCTCCAGTAACCACATACAACAGTGCCAGGCATGGTGACTTATGCCCACCAGCAATCAGTGCCACACACTACAATGCCAAGTGTGATGGCTCACACCTGTAATCCCAGCACTCAGGAGGCAGAGGCAAGAGGGTTGCTCTGGGATTGAGGCTGAGTTCAAGACCAGCCTGAACTACAAAGTGAGACCCTGTCTCAAAAAAAAAAAAAAAATCTTTACATATGTGACTGAAAGAAGTGCTTTGATACTGGCTTAAGGAAACAAAATCACAGAGCTAAACAAGCTCTTGCTAGCAACTTCTGCCAGTGATAGAGGCTGTTATATTTTCTGACTGGCCTGCTGTTTGTTTCCTTAGGGAACCCAGTTAGAAATTTTTCTATCATAGTGACTGATGCTTTTTGAATCACCAAAGGATGATGCCAAAACAGTTAGTTTAAATGTGCTGCTCAAATGAGATGCACATTTCTCCCCCTGTGAACTGAAGATAGAAAGGTTGTGTTGTGTGTTCAAAAGAACTCAATAATAGGAGGGAAAGAGAACTGGCTTTGTACTCTGAGCTCTGCTCCTACAACACATGTGAGCCTTAGGACGCAGTTTGACTTTTGTAAGCATCCTCATTGGTAATGTAGGGTTAAGCATTCACCCACAATGGATAATCACTAGGGTCAAACAGCCTTACTTAGCATACAGTCAGTTTATCAGTGCTAGCATCTCTTATGATTTATGTTTAGTTGTCCACCTAAAGCCTCAGGCAGTCATAGATGGGATTTTTCAGAGGTGGCTAGATCTAGGCTGAGTGATGCTGGGATTAAGTGTGTTGCTGGGGTTAAGGATAGGTTAATCAGAAAGTAGTCCACTCATTGGTTTAGCACAGTTCTGGGTATGGATAGTGGGAAGTCTCACCATTCAGGTGCCTAGGAACTGGATGGAATGAAAGGTTCAGAAAGAGAGCTGCTTCTCTTGGTTGTTACTTCACTGCTTGCTGCCTTCTGTCTCCCATGAACTGTTTCTCTTGTGCCATGTCACCCTGCCTTGGAGCCAACTGTTGCTAGAATGAAACACCTACAAACTGTGAGCTGAAATAAACTTTTCCATCTTTAATTTTGGGTGTTGGGTTCTTTGTCCCAGCAATGAGAAAAGTAACTAAGACAGCATCTCTTGAAAGACAGTCTTAAATTGGACAGAATAACCTATCACCTAGAACCAATATTGCATCGTTGATCAGAATGTAGCAGGGTCTTTCCATACTACTCCTCTGGGAGTTCTGTTTTATTAATATAACCAAAGATTTCAGTAATTATTTGGAAAGCCACACAAGTATGGTGACTCAAAGTTGTACCCAGTTGAAATTAATAACAATAATTATCATGCAGAGTGACAGTAGTAGTATTACTAGTGGCTATCGGTATACTATGTACTATGTTAAATTCTTTGTATACACTATTAATATTATTAGCAACACCTAATGCTGGGCAGCACCTATGTAAGAGACAACATTTCAAATGCTATAGAGACCTTGTCCTTGCAGTGATCTTAGGAAGTAGGCCCTACTATATTTCATTACATACATGGAAATCTGGGGCTTCCAAAGATTGGGTCACTTGCTGAAGACTGTTCAGCTATGAAGAGGCTGAGTCAAAATTCTTTTGAATTTTAACTTTTCTCTACATCATAGAGTATAATTTTTATATGACACATATTGCATAAGCGAGTCTGGGAAATGAAATGAATTTGACTTTCTGGCATGCAATGGCATAGGCCAGTGACTCTAGATAATGATTATATTATATATATCATCTCAAGAAACTGGAAGAAAGAATTTTAAATGTTCTAAGGAAAAAGTTACTGTTTACGGAGATAGATACGTTTAGCTTGATTTAAACATTGCACAGACATACAGATATTGGAATATCACATGGTAAACCATTAATAGTACAGTTTTCACATTCTTAGGTATCAGTTAAAATAAAAGTAATCAGTAAAAATGCATTTGTTTTATTAATCATGAGTCATTCAGTTGTCTCAGTTTTCCAAACTGCAGAGCAATTCTGGCTCCCATCATGAAAGTCAGAACTGCCCAGCGCACTCCACTGGACTCCAGTAATTTAACCTAGATAATAGAATTAGTTTATTTGGGGTACTCTGTTAGAATTAATGTTAAAATGTTAGGTAAATATGAGTTAAGTGTGGAATTTTCCTTCCCAAACATATCACTTCACCAGCCATTTTGAATAAATGAGAGTTCTTTTGTGCCTACCGCAGTGAGGTGGGAGAAGGATGAATATTATTTGCTGCTGTAAGTCACCCTGCTACTCTTCAGGCAGACTGGTATTGTATGCATCATTTCTATTGCACTCTGTCTCCTGGGATTCTCCATCAGGGGGCATCTTTAGGGAGAAGTAGTAGAGGTGTTGACTTGCTCAGCAACTTGTGTACATGTTTTACAGTTTCCTATTTTGCTGCGGTAGAATGGCATAAGAGGATATTTTGAAGACTCCGTCTTTTAGTAACATACCTCAGCCTTGCTCTCCATGAGTTCTCATCTGAACCCCAAAACTTCTTTTACCGAAACTTTTTTTTTACTATATTGCAAACATTATCAGTTGGTTCAGATTTTCTAGGTTCAAACAGAATGCGGTTACATTGGAAGGGAGTTAAGACCTCTAGGATTTGAGAAATATTATTTTGAATATCACTCTTCACAATGTCCTTGTTCAAACTTTTACATTTGAAAAGTTAGCTTATTTCTGATAACAGATGATTAATCGGTCCTAGATTGGAGAGTTGTTCCTGTATAAAATTGTGCTATATCAAGAAAAAGTCATTTTTTTTCCTTCCATCCTCAATTGCAGAGTTGCAATTAGTGGAGAATAGGACAAAATAGGCCTATGCCAGTGGCGTTAAAATTTGGTGTTAAGACAGTGAGCTTTGGAGTGAGCCTAGGATGGAGGACTCTGCTTCTCTGATTTTTTTCATTATTGTTTGATATGTACAACTATAGGAAAGGTCAATTGCCTTCAGCCTCAACTCTCCATACATAAAATAAAATTATTTCTTTTGAGCATAACCATAAGAGTTCATTGGAGAAAGTGGTAATTCTGCTTATTTTAATGGTAATTTGTGGAGAGATGGTTTTCAAAAGTTCTTTTTGAAAAAAGTGTTCACTTGGTGGGAGTTCAGGACTATCTTTAATTTATAGTTGACATAAGTGATTTTGCTGAATTTACTGAGCTTGAAAATGTTGTCAAGGAGAGAAGAAGTAAGCCTTACAACTTGGTTCCTTTTTACTAAGATGTGGAAAAAGCCTTGCAGATGAATGGCAGACAGCTACTGAGAAGCTGTATGACTAAATTTTGAACCTAAGCACAACCTTGAAGTACATAATCTAATGCCTATGCAGAAATTCCATACTGTGTCAAAAATATTATCGTAGGTCACTTGAAGTTTAGGTAAGATTCTGAGGATCTCTGAATACTTACGCTACTTTACAAGGATGGTAAAGGAGCATGGGAACAACAGGGGAGTCGTCATTGCCATAGATAATGAATCCCATTTTCTTCAATGTTTGTCTGAAGTATTTTGTGTTTTGTGCAAGCTGTTGTAGCCTCTGTGCCCCTGAAATGAGACAAGTATGAAAGCAAGTTCCATTTTTTTATGAGGGAAGCCAAAGGTAGATTCACTTGACAATCATTTCTAAGTCTTTCTATAAATATTCATACTAGCTGGGAAAGGATTGAAATAGGGAAGGGATCTTTCTCCTGGGGAACAAATATGTTATGTCTGGAATACAGGATGGAGCAGAAAGATACAACAAACAAAGAACATGAGCTAGGTTATTGGGCCACTTGGAGACAGGGGAGGTACCTACTATTTGTAGTCTGGGGTGGGTGCTTTAAACACATTCATTTGGTAGAAGGGAGTGTGATAAGAAGTATACATGCATACACACATACACACAAACACACATCACACCAGTTGTTGGTAAATGTTTTTTAGACAAATGACTTGATCCCTTGAGTTGACACTCATCTACGTCTTTAACTAAAAGACAGTACCTAAACTGAGTTTGAAGAAGTAGCATATCTCTAGACAAAGATCATCCCAGTTGAGACTAGGATTGTTTTATAGTAAAATGATGGTAGGGAAGGGACAGAGATGGGATCTTTATTTTTTTCCAACCATAAAAACATAGTATTGATCATGATGTGTATATAAAATGTACGAATAAAATCAATTTAAAAATATAATTTTGTCCCCCAAAAGAAGGATAAACCAAGCAATGTGTGTCCATGCCAAGGTATCTGGCACTTTACTTCAAAAACATACCCTCTGTCCCAAATATGATTCCTAATTCAGAGGTCCCATGCCTAGGAGATAAGGGAATTAAAGAGTAGGAAAAGTTCTGGTATCACTTGACTATTCTAGGCTTGTCTCAAAGTCAGTAGTTGAGTAAAGTGGGTAGACCAGAATTAGAGGGTATTTCCTCAGTGAGAATGAGTAAAATTGAACATTTAAGCCCCCTAGAAATCAACACAATTTTGCATTTGATGCAGGGATGTTACTTATTGAGAATGTTTGCCACTACAGTAGTACTGCTTGTCCATAGCTGACCTCCATTGTGACTGGTCAAGTACTATTCAAACTGGGAAGAGATCCTGTTCTAAAAATAGTTTGGACATTAATAATAATCTCCAGATAGAAGAAAGGTAAAGTTTAAGTAAACATGTCAGTTGCTGATTGTTTCTTCTTAGAAAAATGGCTTGAAGCATTGAGCAGAGGGCTTCTTCCATTTAGTATTTTCTCTCAAAAGAACTATGACCTTTGGGGTAAAGTTGGACCTATCTTTTCTTTGTGCTACAAGGATATTATGAGACCTAGACTTACCTAGTTGGAATATTCCATCCTGCTGATTATAGGCTCAATGATGGTACACAACCTGGGACTTTTACACTCTTTTGTTCAGAACAGAACCCCAGTTGCATAAGAAATAGTATTGAGACTAATAATTAGAATCATATCAAATTACAAGTAAACAAACAAACAAAAAACCTCCAAAGAGTGAAAAGACAACCTAAAGGGAAAAAGTTTTTCCCAACCATTCTTTAAACAGAACACTAATATCTAGGTTACATAAGGAACTAAAAAAAAAAAAAAAAATAGATCCTCCAAAACAAGATTCAATCAAAAAATGGGTAAGTGAAATGATTAGACATTTCACAGAAACACAATTTGCTAGTAAATACATGAAGAAAGGTCTGACATGACTGGCCACAAGACATATGCAAATTTAAAAAACAACAAGATTCCATTTTATCCTAGAAAGAATGATCATCACTAAGAAATAAAAAATAACGAATGTTGGCAAGGCTGTAGGGGAAAGAAACACTTGTACATTGTTGGTCCAAAAGCAAACTAGCACAACCAGTATGGAAATCAGTATAGAGATTACTCAAAAAATGAAATCTAGAAATTCTATTTGACCTAGCTATTTCCCTTTCAAGTATCTTAACAAAAGAGTTAAGGAATCATTTTACAGTGATCCATGCATACCCATGTGTATAGCAGCACAATTCATCGCAGCAAATCAAGAAACAGTCCATCAGTAAATAAATGGATAAAGAAAATGTGGTATTCACACACAATGGAGTACTGCTCTCTCATAAAGAAAGATACACATGAATCATTTGTCAGAAAATTGAGACCACAATGTTAAGTGAAATAAGTCAAACACCCAACCTTAAATATCACATTTTTTTCTTACATGGGAAATCCATAGAAAGCAAAATAAAAGATACACAACAGGAAATAGGGAGATAAATCTCCTTTTAGTGGAAGAGGATCAAGGGATGGAGGGAGGAGGAATGGGCAGGAGGGACAGAGTGAAAAAAGTCATTAATATTCATTATGTACGTGAAACAGTTTCACTCAAGTAATGTAAACATTATGCACTGCAAACATACTAACTAAATGTTAAAAAAGAAAGACAGTATTATAAAGTTTATAGTCTAGCAGCTAAGATGCACATTCATCAAATAATCCATGAATGCCTATGAAACTGCAACTGTGAGGAGCCTGACAGGGCATCGTATGTGGCACTGTGAGAGCTCACCTTAGGGAAATGGGACAGAATATGACGAAGTCAATAGCAGTGAGTGAACTGAGGTGTGACGGTTGAGCAGGTATTAAGCAGAAAACAATGCCAGCAAGAGAAAATAAGTTTGATGGTGTTGTGGTTTGTAGAATAAAGTGGCTGAGAACTGAGCCAGATGAGAAAGATGAAGTGTGTTTTAGAAAGTTCAGAGAGTGAGTCCAGGGGGACTGAGGAATCCAACATTTAGTAGTTGGAAAGAGGATAACCCTGGAGGGAGAAAAAAAGGGGTAATCAAAGAGGGAGAAGGTACCAGAGATGGAAGAAAGTTCACTGGATTTATCAACAGGGTAGTCAATGACAGCCATTACTTTGGAGTTTCTGAAAGAGAAGTTGGTTTAAAAGAAACAGGTGTTGCAAGTGTGGTTTATGTACAATGCTTAGGTCTATTTCCTTTCTTTCCTAACCTCCTTCAAAACATACACCACTTTCCAGCTCTGGATTTACAACATAAACATAAGGGATTTGAAAAGGTGCAGGACCATCTGTTTGAATTCTGTCACATGGACTCTGCCGTCTTGGTGCTTAGAAAAGTGTTTTAAAAGATGCTTAGTGTCCCTTGGAAGCCTTGATGAATACAGAGTGGCACATTAGAAGTAAAAAAAACTAAACTGGGAACAAAATATTTGTCTTCAATTACAAAGACTCACCTGTACATTGAAAGGTCATGTTTAGAGGTAAGAATAGAAAGACAGAAGGACAGAAGGAAAAGAAGGCTGTGATAAGGTTTGTTATAAAGGTGAATGAAATTAAGGCATGGATATGCATCCTGGCCACCAAAACATATTCCATATGGCCCATCCCCTTGGGTGTTCGGTTCATTTGTTGATCATTAGTTGCACAATGAATAGATGACTTCATCAGGCTGAGCCTGATGATTCCTAAATGTTCCCCTTCAAGACTAGAAGGATTTCCTGGCCTGGAAACGCACAAATGACTTAAATTGCTTTTCCCAAAGGCATTATCTTTGCACTTGCCTATAATGTCTCATCTATCACTGGGCTGCCTAGCTACTTAATTGGCCCTGTCTGTCCCCTATGCCTTGATTAGGCTAAATAACTGGATCATCAGTTAATGTCACCTCTTCCCTGATTCTAGATCCTTTAGAGACTTGACCAAATAGATTATAGGATCAGTCCCAGAGGTATCTGACTTGTAAGAACTGGATGTTTTATTTTTACCCTGTCTTTTCTATCATTGAACCAGTTATTAGTACAGCATGGTTCACAAGCCATTACGGCACACTTTGTGGTCACCATGTTTTCTTATATAGGTCACTATAAATGTCTTTGAGGTCTTTGGAGTTGCCTAAAATACAGCTCCTTTCAATTACTCTGTTGCTCATTCTTCAAAATTGGAAACATTCATGTTCTTTCGGAGAGCCTAAAGGCAGAGAGAATTTGTACATATAAAATGCTACTCATCTAGACAGGATGTGGGTGATTTTATTAATTACATTGTGCTTTGAGATCCTCACTTGAGGACTACTTTGTAAGAACAGAAGTGTCTGGTACAGGGATGGTCCTTGCCAGGATGGCACCTGGTGACTCTGGACACTGGATGCTGTAACCAAATCTCCTTTGAAAGGTTCAGAGTCCCTAATAAAGGAGTTTCTGATCCTTCTTCTACAAATGACATAGAAGAAAAGAAAGACGCCTGATCACATACGTAAGCAAATAAGAGGATCTCTTATATAGGCTTCTGGAGAGTTTATCTAAGTACTTATTTTGGCAAATTCTGGGTTCTCTGAGAAGGTGACAGTGCAAAATTCAAAGGGTTTGGAGCAAAATGGATGAGGAATCAAATTCTACCTAGAGATTTCAAGGTTTAAGCCCTCAGTGTGATCTGTGAAATAAGGATAAGCTTATTTCACAGGAGGACTGGGAGAAATAAAGCAGTTAAGGCATAAAAACTACTCAGGCCCTATCTGGTACCCAGTATGTATTCAAACAGTTAATTATCTTTCTCAATAGGGCTGTGGTTCTCAGCAGGTTTGATGTCACCTCAGAATCATCTGGAGAGGTTGGCAAAACCCTGGAGGAATTGAATCAGGGTCTCTGGGGATGGGAATGGGCACAGATCTTGGTCATTACAAGATGCCAGCAAGCAGATATGGAAGTCTCAGAAACAGCCACCATTTTTATCCATCCTCAAGACTATGTATGAACTTTGGTATCTGACCTTATTTTGAGTAAGCCTTGCTTCTTGGTCATATGTGAGACATAAAAATGTGCAGGGCAAACAGGACAAATTCTTGTTGGGAGTTCCCAGAGAGTACATTTTGTGTTAGGGGGTGACCTGCTCCTCTGACAATTACCTGTTTCCAAATACTTGGCTTTAGATCAACCCAACTGCACTTCTTAAAAAGAGAATAAAATCCAAGTGAACCTCTTTCTGCAGACAACTAGTGTACTGCTCTTCCCTCCCTTCAGATTTCTAGCCCTGCCAGCTTGAGAGATGGGCTAGGTTAACAGAGGCCACAGATACTTTAACCTTCCCTCCAATGCTGTTAAAACTAAAACAGCTGGGGCAGAGGAAGGAAAACAAATAAAACACAAAGCATCTTACTACAAAGCTTTGCAGTCCCCTCATAAAAACAATGGTCTGTGGTGTTTCCAAAAATATGTTTGGGACAGCTCCGTCTCCAGAGGGCCAGAGGAATTATGGACAGTGGAAACTACCAGAATGATCTGTCTTAAAGAAGGAAAATTTCTTCTCTGTTGAACAATTGGTATGCAAAAAAAGAGAGAAAGGTATTTCCTCTTGTAAGATCTACAGAAAAAAAGAAAGTGATTTGACAAGCTAGAGGGTCAGTATACCCACTCTTTCTCACTTTCTAGCAGAGGAAACACGAATGTATTCAGATGCCTCAACGTGACTTATTTTATTATTTCCCAAGCTTAACAATGCACAGATGAATTCAATCCCCTTGCTGAATTATTCAGTGCACTATTCTCCAAATACTAGATGGGACAATCTCAAACTGCATTTAGGAGGAAACATTGCTTGGCAAATACACTCCTTATCTCTAGAAATGGAGTTGATCTTTCCAGAAAAAACTGCCCACCATTTAAGAAATTGATATTTCTGGAAATGAATTCAAGGAAATCAAACTGATATGAGATAATGGCTGCAGTGGTTGAAGAGTAGCTCGGCCTCCTTTTGGATTGACTGTGGATTGCTGGGTGCTCTCTGTGGCAGGACAAGGCAGGGTGCGGGGATGAGACCTGGCAGCAGGAACCCAATGTATGTTATTTCAAGTACTGGATACTAGTCAGAACATTTTGTTTCCAATACACTCAGGGGCAGAGAAATTGCAGCAAAGATCAAGAGGCTACAGAGTGGCAGGAATCATAAGAATCACATTAGCAGTGACAAGCTTCCCAGCAGGGTGGGAGAAAACAGCATTTGGAGTGGTTCGCTGAGAGGAACGCACGTTTTTGTCAGGCACTGAAGCTCTTCCTTTTGATGTCAGGATTCCAAGGTTATGGCATGTTTTATAGTCACCTACACATGTTTCTAGGGCTCTCCAGGCCTCTCAGACATGCCCCCGTGGAATGCATGCAGAAGCAGGCCAGACTCCAGGGTGCGTGGCTGTCTGCAGGCTGATTTCTGGCACTCTGAAGAAACCCCTGCCTCCACCTCCCCACCAGAGGCTGGAATATATCATTTGAGATCTAACCACAAGGGTGAATGCACATCCACTGTGAGCCAGAAAGTGGTGTTTTTGAGTCCTTTCTACAGAGGCTTTGAGATTAGGAAACATTCTGATGACCTGGAAGGAAGCTGGCAGTGCCCATGAGACTCTTGGTCTGCTTTTTGGAAAGGTGCCTTAACTGTGTTAGTGTGCGATCATAGATACATGCATTTCACCCACGAAATGCCTCATATAGGAGCTGGGCTAGTGACTAAGTCGAGAATAGAAGATGAGAAAATTCTGAGGCTCTTTGAAAGGAAATAATCAAGTAGAAGATAAGGAAGATACCAACTAAGGCATCATGGGGATTAAGGACCACAAGACAGAAGTAGACATTCTCACTGTATTTTTCCTTGGATATTTACTGAATGAACAGTGTGACTTAATGTTAATTTACACTGAAAGAGAAAACAATATCTCAGTAGCTCACCAATTATAAAACTATTATAGAATTTTGCATATTAATTTGGAATGTTAGGGGATTTCTGGGAACCTTCTTATATCAGTGACTGTTAAGCAGAGGGACACATCAGAATCTTTTGGAATTTTAAAGCTTTATCCATCTTGCTTTAACTTCTTTTATTTTTAGAATGTATACATTAGCCTCTCTACTTGAGATTCTGTTCTTGAAGAACTGAGGTTGATCTTAAAAAAACCCTCAGTAAACCATTGGGAAGAGTACCTTTGGTAACAGGCATGGCTTAAAGTCACAAATTTTATTGACTCTCTAAAAATAGTGACTGATCAGACCTGAGTACATCAGGAAACAATTTAGCCTCAAAATTTTTTTGTGTGACCATCCACTAAAAGATTTGTGTATCTGCCCTGATTGTTGTTTTTGTTTGTTTGTTTTTCTGTAAACATAAGCAAGTTACTCATAGTCTCTGAGCCTTGGTTTACTGACCTATCAGGCAGGGATCACAGTAAGAGCTATTCCACATATTTCCCAGGACCTTGGGCAGGATGGTTAATATAATGCTTGCTTATTTAGAACTTATGTACAAGTAGTTGTATTCAATATGGGATTAAACAATGAGTGTAACCACTATTTTCAAGAGTCTTATAAACTAGAAAAATCACTGTAATCATAAGAGAAGGAAGAAAGTCAAGTGCCCTATGAAGTGCTCTGGAAGTTTGCAGCAGAGACCTTCAGGTGGTAACTTAATGTTTTCTACGCAGAGGTGTGGTGGAGGCTACAGGAAAAACAGGCGATTCAAGTGCATAGGGTGGGGTACAGCCATGGGACTGCAGACCAGCGGGAGCTGCGAGTGCTGCCCTAAGGCTGAAAGTTTGATGGGGGTGGGAAATGAGGAGCCATGGTGACATGAACAGAGCGTGACATTCTGGGTGGAGGTAGGAAGCTCAAGTGTCCATTGCCTGGGTTAGGATAAGGGCAAATCTGGAAGTGGTGATACCAGCTAGATAGCCAGGTACGGCAGCAGGCCGCCCAAGTGCATGAGAGATACAGGCAGCAACCAACCTCTGTGGGACATGGAGGCAAAAGACGGATTGTGGCCTGAGTAATTAGGTTCCTAGTTCATGGTTCCTAAATGACTCCGAAAAAAAGGTGGCTATAAGGAGGCCCACTGGGTGGCAGCTACCTACTATTCAAAACTTTTGGTCTTCCCAAGTGTTTGCTCAGGAGGAATGCACTGAAGAACTCCCCAGGACTGAAGGGAGGAATATAAGTACTGACTGAGAGGCCCAACCTTGACTTTGCCCTCTCTGTGCAGATGGCACCCTGGCAAAGAGATCAAGAATTATAGACCCAATTTCCTGGGTTGAAAACCAAACTCTGTCATCTTGGGCAAGGCACTTCATTGTTCTGTAACTTGAGTTCTTCTCTTAGAAAGTGAAAATGCTAACAGTAATAATGATAATTCATACCGTTATGAGAATTGAATATTGAGTACCTAGGGGTGATACACAATACATCCAATGGTAGCTAAAAATGTATATATTTTCATACAACTGACTTCCATTGACATTTCCATAGAATTGACAATTCTATGTCTCAATAATATTGAAACTATTAATTTGTACCAAAAGCTGATTAGGATTTGTTGTCTGAGGCTGGCCCTGGGGTCAGTATCATTGTAGCCTATCAGACTGACTCTGGTCTCCTCTGCCTTTTTGGTGCTGGAGATGTGGTCTTCAATACACTTCTGCCTCTTAGAGCTAAGTTCTCTTCAGTTCACATTGTGAAGCAGACAGTCATAGGAATGTGCCTGCATAAAGTTCTCTTCTAAGGGGCTGACAGCCTTAGGACACTCATTAACCCACAGCCAAGACGTAATCCTCAGACAGGACTGTGCTTCCTTAAAAAGAGAGGAAAGAGGAGTGTGATGTGAAGGAACTCTCCACTGTGGTTTGAAGGCACCACACTGTGGTTGGTGAGTGGTGTAAGGGCCATCTAGAAGCCCAACGGGACCCTGGGTGACAGTCTGTAAGGAAACAGGAACTTCAGTCATGCAACCGCAAAGAACTGAGTTCTGCCACATGTATGAGCCTGGAAGAGGAGCTTGCTCTCTAGGAAGACTCTCAGGATGACTGCTGAGACCTCGATTTCAGCCTTGGGAGAACCTAGGTGGAGGGGAGCCTGTGCCTACACTCCTGGCAAGCAGAAACCATAATAAATGGGCATTGTTTTAAACTGCTGTTTTGGTAATTTGTTATGCAGAAATAGAAAGCTAATACATTCCCTCTAGCCCAAACACACATGCTGGGCTTCCTCCAGCATGAATCCACTTGCTTAATCCTCCCCAGCTGTAGCTGGCGATGTAGCTGGTTTTCCCAGCAAAATTCTCCAATCCAGTGGAGCTGAGAGGATTTTGTTGCCTAGATGAAAATGGGCCTTTGATGGGAAAAACAAAGACTAATGTGGAATCACAGCTCTCCTTCACTCTGGAGGATGCTGCTGATGGAATTGTTTTCCTTGTCCAGTTGTGCTGAACTGACATGGGGTTCCCTGTATGTGACGTTACAACAGCCCATCCAAGAATCCATCGATTTGCAAGAAGCAAATGAGCAGAAGAAGTTCCGGAAGGACTCATGGTGTAAAAGAATATCTTATTTGTAGAGTGGCAGAAAGGAAGCAGCCACATTATCCTTTGGACTTAATGCCATTTTTAAAAAAACAAAGCTTCTCTTTACACTCTTACAAGAGATTTTTTTTTAAGACTTCAACAAAGTGCAAAATTCAGGGTTTCCATAAAGTTATACTCTTGGCTTTCTCTGAAGAGGAAGTAAAATGAGGGCTAACCGGTTCTGGAACTGTTTGCTAGCCATTTCTGTCCCATCAGGCACACTCCTAGTTCTGTTGTTGGCTAATTCTGGATTTCTCGGGCCAACTGAAGCTATCTTAGATGCATGTAAACAGCAGGAGGGCAGAGAAGCAGTGCCTGTCACCTTGATTGCTAGCCCTGACCTTCAGTCTGCACACACAAAAAGACCAGGTAGAACGTTTTTTACCCCCAGCACAGGTGATTAATCATAGGCCAAGGCAGGCCCTCAGTTGAAAGCCACTAGAGCGTAGCACCTGACATCTGTTTTGTATTAGCAATTGCTGAAATGCCAGTGGCCTGAAACCATTTAGAAAAGGCAGCTCTCCATGTCCTCTCTCTCTCTCTCTCTCTCTCTCTCTCTCTCTCTCGGCCTCGTTCTGTGTCTCCAGCTGGTAACCAAGTGGCAAATATATTTAGGAAGCAGCAGCTAGTTCCTCCCTCTGCAATATCTAGGGTCTTCCATGCCAGGACCTTCAGCTAGTGCATTTTGGATGGAATTCTCTGTGGACATCTCCTGGGTGTATCAAGGGACTTGGGGACAGAACTAACATGCTGTTGCTGATTGATGGGAAGGAAAAACGGGTGAGAAGCTAGTTTGGTATTTACTGCACTTTCTGCAGGGATAGACAACAAGACACATGAGACAGCCTTTTTAAAATGGGCTGTTATGGCTTTATTTCTTTGATCATGGTCCTTTTTTTATTTTTCCCTGAGGCAGAATTTCAAGGGAGGAATAAATCTCTGTAGGATCAGCCAGATAAGCTTGCTGATACCAGTATAGAACTGTAATGTGTAGCCCCAAACTATCAATGATGAGTGAGGAAAGTCCATGACTGTGTCTCATGCCAAAAATAAACAGTAGGAAAGTGAGAAAATCCTTCTCAAGAGGTCACTGCTGTCACCCAGTGTACTCCTTTCTTTCCCCTGCAATGCCTTAAATCTTCCCACTCACTCCTGTTTTTTTAAACCTATCAAACTCAAGTGTAAAAATATGTGTGCCCTGTTCCAGGGACCAGAGCAAAGGCTGAAGGTCACAGCTGGAAGGGGCTGGTGCCACTTTCTCCCAGTTCATGTTGGGTTAGGAGCAGGGTCAATATCCCACCTGCCAATCTCGTGATAAACTTTCACAAATGATCAGGATAAATGGAATAAACCCTGAAGAATGAGCTTACCATGAGGCATGGTTATATTTTTCAGAGCAAATACTTTTCTAAGTATTCTTTTTTCCATTTATCTTTTCTCTGTAGAAGATACATGAAATGATTGAATTTCAAAATTAATGAAGTTAGTTGAGACATCCTGGCATTTAACTGAACTTCTTTTCTTGATAATTGAATAAAACCTATAAACTTAATCTTTAGAAAAAAATGTTTTCAATACAAGATCTAATATAGAATGAATTGTATGATGTGAATTTAGACATAACAAAAAAGCCAAAAAGCTTTTAGTGCTTCTTAAAGTAGATGAAATACTCAAATTGATGTGGATCAAGGCCATATTTTCATATTAATTTGGTCTTGATATGGAGTCTCCAGTTGCATTTCTCTGTCTGAGCTCAGAATGCAGTCATTCTTTATGTCTAGTTACGTCCACCAGGCAAACCCTGGATGCTAGTGGAATGTGATGAACAGTGCAAGGTTAGTCCCTGTTCAGCCTGTTAACTTCCTCTTTGTCTATGGTCCTGCAAAAACCCAAAGAAAACTGAATGGAAGAAAATGTCCACATTTTATGACTACAATTTAGAATTTTATGATAATGATACTATTTAGATAATATTCCATTTTCCAAAAATAAAAATGTTTGTATGTTACTGTTTGTATATCCTAATGTTTGTATGTTACTATTTCCAAGATACATGTTCTGTCTTCCACTTTTATGTAATTTTAATTTCTCGAGGGGAAACATTACCCTCAGGGTCCATTTTCTGTCTTCAAAAAGACTTAACAATGGGAATTTAACAACTTTATGATGATAATATTAATACATTCCATGATATGGGCCTGAGCTTTGTGAAAAAGAAACCAGAAAGATGGAAGTGAATGTCAGATTAGTAGCAATGAGATTCCCTATAAAAGGGAGAGAGTCATCTTTAGTCCTCTGAAATTTATTTTTCTTTTGTTATTAGCTATGTTTATTCTATCAGGTCAAGAATTTATTAAATAAATCAGCAGATAAAGACTGGGAAAGTGACAAAAACATCAAAGCATCACAAAGTCTGAGGAAAGAATATCTTAGACTGATGTTAACTACTTTCGCAGACACAAATTACTATTCACCAAACTGATTTCTTTTTCCTAGGTAGATGGTTAACTTCATTTCCTAGACTTCTTTGTAGTTAGGCAGTCATGTGACTGAGATACAGCCAATGAAATTTGGGCAGAAATGAAGTGTACCTGGACAGTTGTAGCCTATGAGAAAAATACAAGTAGACAGTCCTTTACGTTCCTTCCCCTCTTGGCTACACCTTAGAAACTATGTGTGAAGCTGGAGGGGTCGCACAACAGGAGGAAGCTATGTTCTCAGAAGAGAATACCCTACCCATTAAGAGCACCAACTCTGGATTTTGTATGAGGAAAAAAAGTACATTTCTGTTGTATTAATCCACTAATACACTGGGACTTCTCTGCTGAAACTAATGCAACCTAATACAACCATTACCAAGAGGGATACTATGAGAAGCTACCATGGATTCAACATGCTAAGGCTCCTTCACCTTTTATTATTTGTATGCTACACAAAGAATCTTAAATTTTTCTGTAGGAATTTTGATGTATCAACCTCTCATGACTACTCACCAAATAACGTCATAAACATTGGAATTTCTTGATTGAAAAACATCCAAAGTGCAACTCATTGTGCGGCAAAGGAAGATGCCATTTTGGATGCGTAAGAATCAACCTACACGCTTCTATTTTAGCAATGAACTGACTTAGGCAGGAAGGATTAGCTACTAGTACTACTCAGTTTCCGCTGATTACTATGTGTAAAAAATCAGATGCACTCTTGAGTTTTAGATGGTGTCCATATGAAACCTTAAGTGAAGGATTCAGCTAACTGCCTGGATAATTAAAGGAAAAGCTCTGTCTTGCTCCTGCTGTTTGTGTGGCATTGGCTCACATTGTCCAACTGACTAATCTCACTTCTGTGATGTCTAGGCAAATCCTCAGTACACACAACGTAAAACTGTTCACTTATCAGAAAAATAGAAAAGGAAATTTAGATTTTTCAAGAAGCTAGATGTTTAGGAATACACTCACTCATGAAGTGATAATGCCCATGTATGAGGCAAAATAATTCTATAGGCAACCTCTAAAGAAATGGTATAAATGCTTACAAATGGTATTTAGATTCCAAGTCCTGTCCGGGAAATCTGCTTACCACCAAATTCCATGTCTGGTACCCTTTCATTACATATCTGATGCCTAAGGCACAATTAAATACCTAATCACTCTCAGTTTGGAGATCTCAGTTAAGGTCATGTGCGTGACTGACACAAATGGAGCAAAAAGCTGCAGGAGACTGGAGGGAGAGAGGTTCATTTTCCAACTGGGCTTAAAAGTATGAATGGGGTAGGGGCAACCTATGTTTAGGTACCTTTCTGTCTCTCTTAGGCAGAAGCTGTCTCTCAATAAACTTTTCCTACTCTTAGAAAAAGTACAGAGATCCTGCAGGTAAAGACTGGATGTAGAGATTTGGGGATAGTTAGGAACCTTGCAGACAGAGGGAAAGCTTTGAGCACGCACGGAAGAGTACAGAGACATGGGGGACTGAGGAGGAGCTCTGGCCAAATGTGATGCTCAGCAGGGTCTTTCATTCAGTCAGTAGGTGATTTTGAACAAACATGGAGTTCTATTTTCCTTAAATTTAACATTTAAATGTAGGAGGCTTTAATTATAGCAGCAATACTAAAGCAAGATATTGAATACATTAGCAATCAGAAATTTGTATTTATTTTTATAGTAAATTTCCACTGTTGTATTTCTTTCCACAGACACAACTGGTCACATGATTATAAATAAATCAAGTATTTCCATACATGTGAAAGCAACAAATAATCCTGGGATTCAGAAGGCTGGTGATAATCTCACCAACGTCATACCAAAATAAAAGCTAAGATAGTATGGATTCGACCACAGACATGCGTGCAATGGCCTGTGGCCATTTCTGTGAACTAATCCAAATTTAAGTGCTGC
>PVIR01022458.1:0-28364 GCA_004026965.1 Petromus typicus
TGAGACAGGGTCTCGCTTTGTGGTTCAGGCTGGCCCTCAGCTCAGCCTCAAACTCACATCACAATCCTCCTGCCTCTGCCTCCCGAGTGCTGGGATGACAGGCGTGAGCCACCACGCCCGGCACTGTGGTATGTGGTACTGGTTGCTGCTGGGTGTGAGTCTCCACACCCAGTATTGTTATGTGGTCACCGGGGAATCGAACCCGGGTCCTTGTGCTTGCAAGACAGGCGCCGGAACCACTGAGCTAACTCCCCCGCCCTAGAATAATTCATTTCTAAGTTCGTCTCAATTAGCCTTTCACACAAAAGGAGCTAACATTTTAAAATCTCACTTCTAAAAATCTCTCCCCGTGCTCCGTGTCCTCGACGACAGGTTCTTTGTGTGAACCTGGGCTTAATATCTTTTTCTGTTTTCATAAAGACAACAGTTACATTGGATCAGGGTTCCAAACTGATGATTAAATTCTTCATTTAATCACCTTCCTTAAAAGCCATATCTTCAAATTTAGTCACATTTGGGATTATGGTTTCGCCAAGTAAATAAGCTTTTTTTTTTTTTTTTTTTTTTTTTTTTCCTGACCATGATACACTAGGAAGAACGCAGAAGTGATGAAATACACAAATTCTGGAATCAAAGCCCTGGGATTCAAATTTTAACTCTAATTTCTTGCAGCTATGAACCTCAAGCAGGTTACCTATCATTCTAGGCCTTTATTTTACCTTCTTCCAAATGAAGACAAGCGCAGTACTTCATGAGCAGTCTGATGGGAATAAAATAATCTATGTGAAGCATTTAACTCAGGGATCAGAGTAAGCACTAATTAAATATCACAATATCCTGAAATATTAGCTACATAAACTTTGGGGATTCATTTTGTTCTGGAGGATTCAAATAATAAATATATTCTAGCCAAGGATGTATCTCAGTGGTGCGGCTGCCCTGGCAAGTGCCAGGTCCTGAGTTTAATCCTCAATACTGAAAAAAAAAAAAAAAAAGTAGTGACTATTTTCCTATTGAAGTGTAGGAAACAGATGTAGTCAGAACATATGGTGACAGCTTTAACATTTTTAAAACTCATTTGTCAAGATTAGCTAGAAAACCTAAGGGGGGCTTGTTTTCATCTATATATCCGTGTCCCTACACTACTTGGGTAGACTTTAAAATGTGCAGTTCTAGGGACTGAGAATTTAGCTCAAGTGGTACTGCGCTTACTTTGCAAGCACAAGAGCCTGAGTTTGATTCTTTCCCCAAAAAAATCTGAGTTTCTAACTTTATATCTAGTTTTTTTAACAATTTTGTGGGAAATACAAGTGAGTTGCACCCAAAAAAGGCCGAGGTGAGCCAGTCAGCAAAGAGGGTCTGGGAGCTGCGCGTGTAGCCCAGTGGTAGAGCACTTGCCTAGAAGACACAAGGCCTTTACTTTAATCCCTCACACCACAGTATACCCTTAACCCTAAACTTAACCCTAATAATGATGATGATAATAATAATAATGGGATGCTGGGATGGGACCAGTGTGGGACAGAGAAGCACAGAGAGAGGAAGACAGATATCTTGGGATAGGTTATTGAGTGGCAGATGGAAGCAGGCCAGGTCAAACAGAATGGACAGCGGGTGTGTTTCACCAATTATCTTGCAAATCCATACCGCTGTGAAAGAGCAACAGCAGACTGATTATATCCATGTGGCAAGAAAATATATGTCAAGCTCTCCTCAAATGTTTATTTTTTTTCCTCTGTGGCTCTCCCTCTTCCTCCATTACCACCACTAACTTGTTGTGTACTCAGGAGATAAGACAGAATAGGAAAGGAATTGTGAGTAAAAAGAAAACGGATCATTTGGGGTATGAACCATTATGATTCTCAGTAGAGCCGGCTACAGAATCTGTAGGGCCCGTGACAAAAGTAAAATGAGAGGCTGTTGCTCAAAGCTCATGAAAGAAGGCCGATTGGGCAACTGGTGGAGTGTGAAGCTGAGTGTCAAGGCCTTCTTCGGCATACAGGGCCTCGTGAGATGGTACAGGTCAAACCAAACCTAGGAAGCCAGCTCTACTCTCGCAAAGGAGCCGTGGAGTAAGCAAAGGGTTTAGAAGAAAGTATCATGAACAAGAGTAGTCATCCAAAAGGAGAGGAAGTTAGCACTGACTGTGATAATACACAGAGAAGAATGGGGTCTGAAATGAACAGGAGGAAATGAGCTTCCGGCATAAACCTGATCAGTAGGTAGAGAAGAGGTCTATGTTCAGAAAGTGCCCAGCTTCCGCCCAGGCAAACTCTACATGTAGCCTGAACCTCGTTTCCTGCCTACTGGCTCAGAGAAAGATGTCCCTTCAAAAGTGGCTTGAATGGACCAAGGATTTAGCTCAGTGGCACTGTACCTGCCTTACAAGTACAAAGTCCTAAGTTCAATCTCAGGTATCAAAAAGAAAAAAAATGTAGCCTGTATTTTACACACATTTCCTAGCACAAATGATGACTGACTACCTACGATCGTTAATTTTGATTTGTCAGGTTGACAAAAGTAAGAACTACCTAGCAGATTGGTAAAGTTCTGTGGATGATTGACATGCAGTCCAGCAAATGGATGGGGAAGAGCCCCTCCAAATAAAGTACTAACCGAAAGGATTACACCCTGGATGGGATAAAAAGGGAAAGGAAAAAGAAAATGAAAATGGTACCCTTTTTTTGGAAGGATTCAGTCATGTTACTTGCCTCTGGATATTGGTCTCCAGTTTCTTCAGCCTCCCAATGGAGACAGCACTGGTGACTGCAGTGAGCTTGTAGGCCTTGGAATTTCACTTGCCACTGTATCCTCTGGCTCTCCTATGTACAGACGGCCGTTTTGGGTTCTCTCTGCTCTGATCCCACATGTGGCCATCTTGACTCTTCCATTGTTGATCCCGTAAGCATGCCTAGTATATCCATTTATGTGACTACAAATATGTTTTATATTGATTCTGTTGACGTAGGAAACCCTAATGACAACATTGCCTATACCACTAGACTTCACTTGATTCCTTGTAGCTCCCACAGCTGGTCAGGCACCTTGGCACTATCCCAAGACAACTGTAAGTCAAGAAAGAAGACATTATGTAAAATGCTATGAGTAAAGTAAAAAGAAAATCTCCAGTAGTCTGATTTGGTGGCATTGAAAGTATTCTAGGCATCTAAGTCAAACAAACATTAATATAGAGTCACACAGTGACAGGGTTCACAAGGAAGTCGTCAACAACATCAGCAAAAAGACATCAGCTTTGGGTGGTGGGCTGATGCAGACAGCAGGGATACCTTGTTGCTAAGGGGCTTACAGCCATGGGGCATGCTGGGGTGGGTGGGAGAAAGGTGGGATGGAACCTGCCACAGCCAACAGGCAGGTTCCCAATCCTCTCAGTCAGGTCCACAGCTTAAGGCGGTAAGTAGGATGGGCAGTGATTGTGAAGCTGGGAGTGGCTGGTGGTCACTAGGGGGGAGCCCAGGGACGATGCCTCCAGGTGACTCTGCTCTCTCACTCTATCATGTACTCTTGCTGTGAGAGCAGCTTCCCTAGTTCATCAGTATTAGCTAAACAACTATTCTTAAAATTCTACATGTTGATTATAGTTTGACCCACATTGTACTTACACTGAGACTTTGCCATATAAATTGCCCCTATCTCTCAAGAGGTCTCTCCATACACTTTTCCAACTCAACCTCCATTGTCCTTTAAAATTCATTCTTCAATTTTGGATGACACAAACACAACACATCTAACTTCTAACAGGTTGAGAGTTATATTTTTCCTATATTGTAGGGGACAGTGGTGAAATGAACTCTTCAAACTGGCAGAAAGCAATTGTAAGTGCCTGTAGTTTCAAGTTTCGAAGCTAACAGCAGTCTAAAAAGACCAAAATGAAAAAATAGATGTTGCAACTTGGTATTACCATTGCCATTTTCTGTCATTTGTGATATAGAAGCAAGATTGATCCCACAACATTCCTTTCAGTCACACACTTACTAATCCTAGTTGTCTCTATCTGAGCAGCAGAGTTTTGTCACTGCAATTCACATGCACTTTGTCATAACGAGGAACTATTAATGTACTAAAGCAAAATTATAACACTATTGCACTCGAGTATTTTAGCTTCTGTTCATCTTTTTGAAAAGATGTATCGCTTCATAAACACCATTTGATGATTGTGTTAATGGTTCTACAAAAAAGGGGAAATGGTTTTCTATAGTGCTCTGAGTTTATATGTTGCATTTAAAAAGATTTTGAGTATGTGTGCTTAATGGATCTGAGTGCAAACACATTTAGTGTAACTTAAACTGATTCACTATCTCATGTGATGTGTTATTTGCCCTGATTTAAAAGTTATGGTCAAGAAATAGAATTGCTTTAATGATTATCATGGCTATTTGTTGAACAGGTGATTTGAACACATTATCCTGAAGGCTTGTTCCAATTTACAGGATTGGAGTGCTACGCATAGGAGATGTTACTTGCATGACAGTCTCTACTGAGTTGATTTCATGCTGAATGCAGGTGCAAAATGTTACAGGGCTAACACATTGCTCTGTGGTCCAGGGTTTGCCTAGCACACATGGCTCCCTGCGCTCAGTGTTCACACACACACACACACACACACACACACACACACACACATATTACAGATTTATTCTGACACATTACTTTTATTCCCAGATAAGGTCAAATAACAGAGACCAGATTTACTCTCCCACCAGAATCAAACAAACCAAAAAAAATAAAAATACAAAATATTTGGAAAAATGCTCTTCAAGTGAATACTAGCTGTGGATGGTGTTACTCCCTTGCGATTCCAGCATTCAAGAGGCTGAGGTGAGAGAACTGTGAGTTTGCAGACAGTCTGCACCACGTAGGAAGTTCAAGGCCAACCTGGACTGTATAGTAAGACCTTATCTTTAAAAAAGAAAAAAAAATTCAGCATTTTGACACAACCTGTTATTCTCACACTCTTCGAGGCTGAGGCAGGATGATTCCAAGTGTGAGCCCAGCCTAAGGAGGGTAATGATTTAGTGAAACTCTATCTCAAAATAAAAAATAGAGAAGATGGTGTATTTCAAATAAAGACAAAAACAAAATATATCAAAAGCTGTGAAATTATCAAAGTAGAATCTCTGGTGCGAATCTGTAGTACATGTGTGAACATATTTTAAAAAGTAAAAAGAGGTCTCTAATCAACAACCTAATCCTCATGAAACCTCATTTTAAGAAACTAAAAATAGATGGTTAAATTAAACCCAAAATAGTTGAAGACAAGAATTCATAAAGATCACAGCATATACCAATGAGCTAGAATTAGAATTTATAAAATTTAGAAGACAAAAATTTGTTTTCTTTGCATATATTCAAGAAATTGTTTTGTGGATATATGAAATCAGGGAAAAGAAGAAAACACAAATTATCAACTTTAAGTATGAAGAAGCTGATGTCAGAGCAGATCAATAATGCATGAGAGAATATTTATAAGCAGATTTATAGCAATAAACTCAACCCTTTAGATTGAATGGGCAAGTTGATTTTAAGACACAAATTAGCAAAACTGCCTCAAGAAGAGTGAGGTAACCTGAATAGCATTATATTTACATTTGGAAATTGAATTTGTAGTTTAAAATTTTCCTAACAAGGAAAAATCAAGATCTAGATAGTTTCACTGGTGAATTCTATCAAATACTGTAACTAAGAAGGAAATACAAATTCTTATAAAAATTTGAAGACAAAAAGGTGTTTCGGGGCCCGGGGATTTAGCTCAGTGGTCCTGGCGCCTGTCTTGCAAGCGCAAGGACCCGGGTTCAATCCCCGGTAAGCACACACAATACTGGGTGTGGAGACTCACGCCCAGCAGCAATCAGCACCACATACCACAGTGCTGGGCGTGGTGGCTCACGCCTGTAATCCCAGCACTCGGGAGGCAGAGGCAGGAAGATTGCTGTGATGTGAGTTGGAGGCTGAGCTGAGGGCCAGCCTGAACTACAAAGCGAGACCCTGTCTCAAAAAAAAAAAAGGTATTTCGGCACTCATTCTATGACAGAAGAATTACTTACCCCGATGCCAAAAGAAGACAAGGAAATCACAGAAAACAATAACAGACCACCATTCTCTCCCAACATCTCTTCAAAATTTCTAACTGGAATTTTAGCACATTAATTCAAAGAGTCTATTTCAAAAATAACAAACAGAGAGATGGATCTTTTGCAAAAGCAAAGGGGACCAGAGACAGAAGGAAGAAACACGGAGAAGAAAGGAGGAAGGGGTCAAAAGAGAATGAAGATACAATATATATCAGCTCCCCACAGAGCATGTGGTCATCATGAGCTGTAGAAGCATCAGTGACACCACGCCTGGCTCACAAGGTCCTGAGTTCGATCCCTGGTAGCAAAAAACAAACAAACAAATAAATAATAAAAATTTAAAGATTATAGATCTATTAAGATCAAATGGGCTTTCTCTCTGGAATATACTTGATTTCACTTCCAAAACTCACCTACTGTGATTCTCCATATTTACAAATTACCACAAAACCGCCACAGTCAAGATGGAGACGTTTTCTTTATCACACAGAAAATCCCTCCATGTCTGCAGTCAGACTTTCCTCTGAATCCCAGACAACCACTGGTCTGTTTCCTGTGCCTCTACTGTTGCCTTTTAAAAACTATTATTAAATTCTATTCCTATGAACAGTTGCACGTGAATAATCTTTTGAGTTTGGCTTCTTTCAGTAGCATTATTCCTTCATCAGGGTTCGCCTGTGTCATGTGGACTAACAGTCCATTCTTTTTCATTGTGCAATGGTGCTACACAGTATGGATGCGCTGCCATTTTTTACTCCTTCCTAGCTGCAGACATGTGGGTTGTTTTGAGTTTGGAGTAATTCTTCGTAAAGAATCTATAAACACTGGAATATTTTAAGTGCACAACTGAATGAATTCTGATAAATATATATAGATACTCATTATTTAATTGAGTCACGTTGTTGCAACTAGACTACTAGATGAATTGGTTGAAAAATCAGGAATTGTATATAGTATATATATTATAACCCTCAGAATAGAGAAAAAGTCAAAGGGAACTCCAACCCACTGGCTTTGCTTTTATTCCCATAACCCTGACATGCAGTGCTACAAGATATGACAGAACAGGGCTGGGGATCTGGCTCAGTGATTCCAGCACCTGCCTTGCAAGGGCAAGGTCCCAAGTTTGATCCCAGTAACCACATTACTACGGTGTTGGGCATGGTGACTCACACCTGTCAGCAATCAGAACCACACACCACAGTGCCAGGCATGGTGGCTCACACCTGGAATCCCAGCACTTAGGCGGCAAAGGCAGGAGGATTGCTGAGTTTGAGGCTGGCCTGGGCTACATAGTGAGTTCAAGGCCAGCCTGAACTACAAAATGAAACTCTGTCTCAAAAAAAGGAAGATAGAGAGAAAGAAAAAGAAAGCAACTGGTAACACTAAAGTACTACTAGTAAGATATCACAGAACCTGCTTGCCTCTGTAAAAGTCACTGGGAATGCCAAGTGTTTTTGACAGTGAAAGTGACATGAATGGAGCCTCTGCTCCATTTATCTCCGTAGTAAATACCTTGAAGGACAAAAAGACATACAAAGTATGTAGTAAAGGAGATTACTTGCTAGGAGGGTGAGACAAAAATTAAACACATAAAACAAGACAAGAGCCAAGAATGATATTTAACTGTTCAATGTCTCCCTGGGGTTCAGAGGTATATGTATAATGCTCGGAAAGATATGTGCAACCCTAAGATATGAGACATTTATGTTCATCAAAAAGTTCCAAAGGTGACATTGCTTCTTAAGAGTTTGTGTCTGAGAATTTACTTTACTCCAAATGAATCAGTTTTATTGGCACCTGAGAGACTGTTGGAAGGAAACAGCCCTTAAAAGTGAGTCCTGTATTGAGTGAATTGACAAAATTTTCTGGCCCTGTTGGCCAGCTCGCTGTTTAGTCTGTGTCACATGTGGTCAGTGGCTCTCACTATCCAAAAAACGTCTGGTGGCTGGGCTGGGGATTTAGCTCAGTGGTTCTGGCGCCTATCTTGCAATCGCAAGGGCCCCGGTTCAATCCTTGGTTAACCACATACAACAATTCCAGGCAAGGAGATTCACCTGGGAGTGGTGGCTCATGCCTGTAATCCCAACACTCGGGAGGCAGAGGCAGGAGGATTTCTGTGAGCTCAAGCTGAGCTCAGGGCCAGCCTGAACTACAAAGAGAAACCCTGTCTCAAAAAAAAAAAAAAAAAAAGGTCTGGTAGTTTCTTTTTCCCCAGTGTCAGAGGTTACAGAAGTAATGTGTATTTTGAAGACATTTATCTTTTCATGAACACTGTGCTTATTTGTACGACATTCCTGGTTGAATGTGCCTAAAATCCAACACACTAAGGGCGCTCTTAGTTTAACGACCCAGTTAAGGTCCCTCGGCCAGGTCGCTGAATGAGGTGGTGGCTTCGTGAGGGAACTGTATATACCACGTACGTTACAATATTCAGAACCAAGAAACGGCCAAAAGAAACCGCAACTCTGTGACGTTGCTTTTCTTCGAGTAACTCCTACATCCAGTACTATCCTGTATTAACAGAACACAAAGCTACAGTACTTCGTGGTACAGTGGAAGCGGCTAAATCACAGTACTGTATAATCAAGGTGCACTGTACCCCCAAAAAAGGACATTGACACCCTATCAACATGTACAGGATTGTACAAAAAAAACCCGGGTAAATCTGAGCAACGGGTCACAAATCTGAACACTCCGCCTTTGTTCTCAAACTCGGAGTCGTTAGACAGGTAGGTCGTTAAACCAGGGATAGTTGTGTGTGGCCTTAACCTGAAGTTTAAGGAACAGAACACCATTGCGTCTCTCCTTCCTATTATCTTTGCCCTTTAACTTTTCCATTGATTTCTGTCACCGTGACTTTCCCCCAGTTCCGGAATTTCATACAAAAGGACTCGTGCAGTAAGGAGATTGGGCAAGTCCGATCTGTATTTGTATTCAGTCTTTGGGCTAGTATGTGAAGAACGATGAACAAATGATCATGTGTCGCTTAAGTAGTTTTTCTTCTCATTTTCTCAGGCAGAAGTGTATGAAACAATGACGTTTTTAGATAAATCAGAAAAACCTACATATCCAGGCTGGCTTCGAAGGCGCGTTGGACAGTCCCGTCGGGCGCGCGGCGATGCAGGCTGAGACCAGCAGAGGGCGCCAGAGCCCGGCTCCTGCCGCCCGGTCCAGGCGCTCGCTGGATCGGTTGGCGGCGCCGAGCGCCGGGCGCCGCCTGGCGAACGGATCCTCGCGGCGACCTGGTCGGGAGCGCAGCCGAGACCCCGATGGGCGCTCACGTTGGGGCAGCCGCGAGGATCCGCCCGAGGAGTCGCTCTGCGGCTTCGGCGACCCCCGGAGTGGGCCCGGCGCGGATCCCCGGAGAGGCCGCGGTTCCGTGGGACGCGGTCGGGCCGGGCCGGTGCGCTCCGCGGGGACGGTGCGGACGGGGGCGCGCGGGGCCGGGGCGGCTGCGCCCCGCGAAGGTGCTCGGGGTCGGGAGGCCAGGGCCGTGCGCGTCCGGAGGAAGGTCGGGGCAGAAGGGCGCGCCGGGCTCCGCGTTCCGACGGAGCGCTCGTCCAGGCTCGGCCGGGGGCGGCGGCGCGGGCGGCTCGTTGGGTGGCAAGTTGCCCCGGGCAGCGGAGCCCCGAGGGCCTGAGGTCCCCGCCCCCGGCCCGGCCCCCGCCCCTCCCGCGCGCGGCCGAGCGGCCCGGGGAGCCGAGGGCGCAGAGCCAGCGATGCGGCGGCCGCGCGGGACGGAGCAGTAGCGGCGCCGCGGAGATGAGGCCGGAGTGGCCGCCGCGCCTGGCGCTGCTGCTGGGCCTGTGCGGGAGCCTGGCGGGGCAGGACTGCCCCTCCGCCCCCTGCCAGTGCCAGCGGGAGGACTACTTCAGAGTCACCTGCAAGGACATCCGCCGCCTCCCCAGCCTGCCGCCCGGCACGGAGACGCTGTGAGTCCCGGGGACCGCGGGGGGCCGGGGGCGCGCGTGTTCACCGAGTGTGAGCGCAGTGTGCCCGCACCGGGAAGGGGTCCCCGCCGGCACTCGTGTGATGTGTTACCCGGACGGTAACAAAAGTTGGTGCGAGATAACGGCGAGTGGTCCTGGCTAGAGAGCTACCGTGTCGCACTTTGCCTACTCTCGGCACTGGCTCCGACAGGTGCCCCGGTCTCCCATTCCTGTCCCCTGCCTCCCTGAAGCACTCGTTCCTTTGTCTGCTAATGCCTTTCCCAAGATCTAGGAGTGGGGACAGATGTGGGGACAGTCCCCACCGAAAGTCTCACCCGCGACCCGCAGGCTGGGCGAGCGGGGCGAACTGCCCTCCTGCCTCTCCATCCTGCAGTGGGTGCGTCCTGAGTCCTACACTCCGCGTGCTGCCCGGTGGCTTGCTTCGTTGCGCGCCTACCCGGCGGAAATGAGTTCTACCCACACAGGAACCCTATCATCCAACCCTGAATTCCTCAAACCCAGTGCAGAATTGAAACTACTTAGCTTCTTAAAAAAAAAAAAGCGTAAGTAAACGAATGAGCAAATAAATATGTTGGTCCCAATTGTCCATGGTGTGGACGCTGCACCAAAAAAGTCCCAGGGCATCTATTCTTCTTATCAATGGGGGCAACTCGAGAGTGAATGAAGATAATTGAGGCCCAGAGAATAAAGTTCCAGCCAATGCTGAGAACACGCACTGCAGCAGGAAGCCTGCAAGCTCCATCCTCTCCATTACCTCTTTCTCTCGCTGTGAAACTGAGTGGGATCATTTATTTGGAAGGAGGCCAGGGATTTAGCTGAGTGGTTCCAGTGTCTGCCTCACAAGTGCAAGGTCACAGGTTCAATCCCCGGTAAGGAAAAAATTTTTTTTTAATTTTTAAAAAGGACCTCATTTATTTGTAAGGAGTCAGTTTTTCTTCCTATAGAAGTTTCAGTTCAAAGCTTTCTGATATCCTGAGGCCGATGCGCATCATTGGGGGGTGGGGGAGGGGAGCCACTGCATCAGAGTGACAACCGAAGCAGCCAGGGGAAGGCTCCGACCTTGCACTAACCAGAAACACGGTACCGAGTCCTAAAGATGAAGTGATTTTTCAGACAGGGAGAAGAAAAATGATGAAAAGCATGATGTTCAGGTAGCAGTAACTACAACCTGAGGGATATTGGGCCCAGGATTTACGTTACTCCTTATCGAATCCTTTTGAGCTTTTGAAGAGGCCCTACTGGTGAAGCCTTGTGCTCCTATGAGGTTATTGGCCTTATATCTTTATTCTATACCAAGATGCTAGATAGTAATGGGGAGAGGGTTACACTGTTGGTGGTAACCAGTGAACTGCTGCTTCTGAATCTTTCCTCACCAGTCCTAGGGACAAGACGCACTCTCAGTATAAGGGAGGCTTTAACTGGGTGGAGGTGAGGGTGAGCTGGTGTGCCTACTCCCGGGTGGGGCATTCCACGCTCTTTCAAAGACAGGAAGCCTGAAGAATATGACTCCTCCCAGTTGAGAATCACTGATTGAGGGGAACTGAAATGAGGCAAGAGAATACATTTAAATCTTGGCGTATAATTACAGATGATGCTACTTCCAAACCAAACTTAGACGGTCAACAACTCTTTTATTTATCAAGTCACCTTCGTGGAAGACAGGACCAGCCCTTCTCTGAGTGAGAGAGTGGATGGATTTGGATACTCATGCTGGGTCTGTATGAATTCTTCCCTAAGTGCCAGCTGGAACAGGAGTTGTGGGACACGCTTTGTGGCTGCGGCGTGAAAACTGCAAGTGTGAGCTGTTCTGGGTAATTTGGTGACTTAGTGAGATTTTGTCTCAGAATTTAAAAAGGACTGAGGATGCGCCACAGTGCAAAGGCCCCAGAAAGAATAAAAGGTGTGAGGGGAAGGGAGAGAAGGAGAAAGCAGAGGAGGAAGAGGAGGATGGAGGAGGAGAGGGAGAAGACAGGACAAAGTGCCGAGTTACCTTGTCTGTCAGTTGCTCTCAGTGAAGGACTATCTAGCCCACGCTTCTTTTTCTCTCCAGCGCTAGTGATGGAACCCAAGGCTTTACACACTAAGCCAGCCTCCTCCCCCCTCCCCACAGCCCCGGGCCACTGTCCCCGCTCTTTCCTAAACTGGACAATCATCATCTTGGGGGATTTTCCCCCTGCGTTTCTTCTACGCAGTTTTGTACTTGTTATGTTTAAGTCTCGTAACTGCGACTTTGGGGTGAGATTCATAGAATCCATAGCACAGCTGCAGTTGAGGATCCAGCTCCTCTGAGGTCCAAACCCATACTATCTAGTCCTTTTCGTCTGTATGAGCAAACTCCTAGCTGACAGGGGTCCAAGTCTTGATATGTTGAATTAATGTTGTCTAACTGCTCTGTTTATCAAAAGAGTTTTCTTTTAAAACGCATTTAGATCATAGGCATTGCTACATGGACTCTGACTGTTTAGTTATTATGTTTTCGGGTTATATGGGTATGTCAGTTACCTTTGGATCAAAGTTTATGCGCTGAAGATTGAGGGGTTTCATAGAAATTCATCCTGGGAATTTGTTATTATGTGAAAATTTCTATATAAATATATCATTGCAATTCTTAGATTTTTAAAGATATCCTTGAGCAGGCCAGGGATTTAGCTTAGTGGTTCCAGCGCCTGCCTTCCAAGTGCAAGGGCCCGGGTTGAGCCCGGTAACCGGATACAACAAAGCTAGGCATGGAGACTCACGCCCATCAGCAATCAGTACCATATACCACAGTGCTGGGCGACCTGGCTCACACCTGTAATCCCAGCAGGTGGGAGGCTGAGACAGGAGGATTGCTATGAAGCCTAGGCTGAGCTCAGGAAGCCTGAACTACAAAAGCGAGACCCTGTCTCAAAAAAAAATAAATAAATAAATAAAAATAAAAGATATCCTTGACCAATTCTCCCTGAAAGTTAAGAAATTCTTCTTTGGAATAATTTGTCATTTCTTTTTGTATGGCTTCAAGTGTATATTTAGTATTCCCTATGGCTCAATATATTTTATTACAAAGAATACAATTTATGTTAAAAGTAAGCGAAAGCTGGGCCGGGGAGTTAGCTCAGTGGTTCCGGCGCCTGTCTTGCAAGCGCAAGGACCCGGGTTCGATTCCCCGGTAACCACATACCATACTGGGTGTGGAGACCCACACCCAGCAGCAACCAGTACCACATACCACAGTGCCGGGCGTGGTGGCTCACGCCTGTAATCCCAGCACTCGGGAGGCAGAGGCAGGAGGATTGCTATGATGTGAGTTTGAGGCTGAGCTCAGGGCCAGCCTGAACCACAAAAGTGAGACCCTGTCTCAAAAAACCTTTAAAAAAAAAATAAAAAAATAAAAAAAAAATAAATAAAATAAAGAAGAGAAGGGAACCTTATTTAAAAAAAAAAAAGTAAGCGAAAGCTGCCTTACCTCTACATGTGACTGTTTCCCTTCTGAATATATTATTAAGATAACGACTTTCTTTACGGTGCACATTTTGCCATAAGAAGACTTTTTACATGGATGTTTATCATATGTAGCCATTCTCCAAGTTAATTTACAAATGGTTGAGGCATCATGTCTGACGTTAAATGCTCTATGCTGTCTCTGTTTTTAACAAAACTAATTGATAGACTTAATTACATAGTGCTTTTCACCACTGCTATTAAAAATAGGGAAAAAATTATGAGAGGCAGAGTGGTCCCATTAGTTCCAAATTACAGATTGAATTTGAAGCGTTGATCCATTTAGTGTCACTGTCAGACTGTCGTTTGTTTCATTTCTGTACAAATTCTTAAGAATAGAATGTTCTAGAAATTTTCAAATAAAACTCTAAGTTACAATGCAGCCACTTGTGATTTTGAAAGCATCCTGTAAATACTGTTCCCTTCCATGTGGTAACATGTCCCCTGAGATTTCCAGTGCAGTAGTACTGAAGTTATTTTCCCCTCAGGAGACCATGCCAGAATTGAAACATTTCCTCATCAGTTTAAAGTAAGCTTTCTGCATCCTGTTGGCGCCCAAGAAGAGCTCCATTGATTAAAATTTTTCTTTCAGGAAATGTGATTTTTGTCACTGGGCCTTGGTCTGACAGGTCCCCAAGGTTGAAAGAAGGAACTTATCCTACCTCTGAAAAATATGTTTTCAGGTTTGCTGACTCTTGTCAAGGAAAAAGAATTTTCAGGACATCAGTGAGAATCAAGAGAAAGGATTGTTAGATATAGGACGCTCTTAAGAGCAGGGTGTCAGTGTTCACAGAAAAGAGAAGCAGGACAGTGGGGAACTGGAAGTGTTGTATGGCTTTGGGGTGGGGAAAGCTGTGGAATTTGATAGTCTACAGTCTCAGTCTCGTCTTATGGGTGGGAGAGGACAGTCCACCCACAGGGAGATCATGGTCCATTCAGCTGGGAATCCTAACAGGTGCTTTATTCACAGTGAATACGGACATTGGAAGTAAAAAGGAAAAGTGCAAAGCCATTTTAGGTGGAAGGTGGTTGCCCTGGTTTTACTGTGTGTGGGAGAAGAGAAAGAAAAATCAAAACACTAGGCTTGTGTCCTCAAGCTGCAGTTTTTCTTAAAAGTACAACTTTTAAAATCTCAATTTCTTTGTCTCCTTCTCACCTATTTTACTTCTCATGCCCTCCCTCAGTCTCTCTATTTATATGGTACGTGAAACTTTCAGCTTGTATTCTGCAGGCATTAGTTTAACATCAGGCTTATCACAATCACTCAACTCCAGAGGAGGAGGAAAAGGTTTCTGCTTATTGCCATGTACTGTTACTTTCTGTTTTGTTATTTCAGTCTTTCATTGAGCTGAGAAGCTAAGTGCAGCCTGGGAGAAAACGTCTACATATAGGATAAACTGACAGGCTTTCAAAGGAAGAAGGTATTAATAAGCTTTCTGACTGCTGTCGTTTTTCCATTTCATCAGCCTAAGCAGGTATTTATGGGTTTATGGACCTGGAACAAAGATGTGAGAGAGCCAGAAATTCTATCTCTAAATAAGCAGTATTTTACTGCAATCATTTTTCTTCCTTTCTTTATTTTTCCTAAATACTTATTGAGCACTTACATGCCATACTTTGATAGGCATTGGAGATATATAGTAAATATTCGTGTGTTATAGCCTGGGAGAATAGCTCCCCAAAGTAAACCAAAAAATAATATCAGACAGTGAAAAATACACCTGTGAAGGAGAAATAATAGTGAGAAAAACCATGCTGGAAATTGCATTTTAAATGGCCAGACACCGTGTCTGGTGTCCTGTTACCTAGTATATAACTGGCTACCTGTTTGTCACATACTCTCAAGGCAGAAATCAGGGTTCCTCACTCTCTTTCCTTATGATAACAGCACTAATTTTATCATGCAGCCCACTTGTATGACCGAATTACTTCCCAAAGAACCAGTTTCCTGGTACTGTCATAGTGGGGGCAGATTTTAGCATATGAACATTTTGAGAGCGCGCAAACAGGAGGTGTGTAACACAAGGCCTCCCTGAGAACACACATGTGAATGAATCCTTGAAGAAGTGAAAAAGGAAGACAGGCTGATATCTAGAAGAAGAACACTATCTACATACAGAGGCAGAAGCGGTGTGGGAGAAACATGAAGAGTATATTTTAAGAAGCAACAAGAAAAGAAATGGGGGGCTGGGGAGTTAGCTCAATGGTTCCCGTGCCTGTCTTGCAAGTGCAAGGACCAGGGTTCAGTCCCCAGTAACCACATACAGTACTGGGCGTGGAGACTCATGCCCAGCAGCAATCACATACCACATACCAGCAATACCACATACCACAGTGCCGGGCGTGGTGGCTCACGCCTGTCATCCCAGCACTTGGGAGACAGAGGCAGGAGGATTGCTGTGATGTGAGTTGGAGGCTGAGCTCAGGGCCAGCCTGAACTACAAAAGCGAGACCCTGTCTCAAAAAAGAAAAGAAAAGAAATAGGGCTGAAGTAGGAAAAAAAGGCCAAAGAAGTTACTAGTGAACAGATTATGTTGCACTTTGTAGATCTAGAACATTATACATAAAATATATATTATACATATACAATATTCTATATTAAAATAATACGTTATGTGGATAATAGACAATGTGCAATATATATAATGATACATGTACAAATGGATGTAAATATAAGGTGCAATCAAACAATATGGTGGGGCATACTGGACTAGAGGTCACAGATCCTCTGTGGCACCATCGCTACCATGAAATGTATTGCTACATTGATGCAAAGTGTTTTATAGTGGTAGATCAAGTATGCTATAAGCCCTTGAATGATAATGTTGGTGGAAGCATGGAAATTAGACAAACTCAAATCCAAACTAATGGTTGTTTAAAAAACGAATCACTTCTTGCCTACAAGGTGGGAAAGGTACAGTGTCATCAACTGCCCTCTATTTGCTTCGTGCATTCTTTCAGTATATTCATCGTAACACGGACACGGTGTTGGTCTTTATTGCTGGCGGCTTAGGCTTTCTCTGAGGTAGTTTCATAATTAGCCTAAATGAACAGGAGCCTATCGTAGCTTGTTTCACATTGCCCTGAGATTTCCAAGGCTAGGACTCTTACTAAAAAAGAAGCTTATTTGACTCAAGATTCTGGTGCCTGGAGCCCAAACCCCAAACACTAAGCACTGCTGCTTATATAACCAGCCCGCTGGCTGCATATCTCATCATGTAAAAACAGAAAGGAAAACAGCCATATGTAGAGGGTCCAAGGCCTCATTTTATAATAACTTCCTCTCAAGGGCACCAAGCAGATCCTAAGGAAAAGACTCTCATGTCTTCCCAGGATAGGTCCCCCCCGACCTAATCACTTTCCACAATGCACCTCTCAGCATTTCCACCACCTCTGAATATGATTACACTGGGGACCAACCTTGTAGCACATGACTTTTTGGAAGACAAACCATTGGACCCCTGCTTGGCTTCTAGGCTTCTTTCCACGGACACTTCACTTATATCTATTGTACTGTTGCTGGTTGATGCCTGTAGAACAAATCACCCGTCTACCTCATGCTTTAGAGTCACCAGTAGCCAGAGTAACAATGGATGCTCTCTGATGGCACTAACATCACACACAAAGACCCACGCAACTTTTCGTGTTCCATATCTTTTGCTATTTTCCTTCTAGACTTCCCTGATCCAGAAGACAGAAATGTTCACTGCCTGATTTCATGACTCAGTAGAACTGACAAGACCACATTCACAATCAGCAACCACAGTCACAGACTTACTTGGTGTCCTGGGAAGAAGACTTAGTCTCTGTTAGGACAAAGTTGTATGCTTGGCTGTATTTTCTAAGAGCATTTCTGTTCTTTGGAAGGTAGAGACTTGCTTCAAATCCTTAAGATCCTGAGCTTTAATTCTCTATTAAGATTTTCCAGAGAATCCACAAAACGTTGTTATATGCAGTAAGTACCACTGGTACTGTCAGACCAGCTAGGTGTGTGACTTACAGACTAGGATAGCTGGTACTTCTGTCATCAACACTTCTCTTTTTTATTTTTCCATGCTGGGAATTGAATCTGGGGTCTTGTCATTCTAGGCAAGTACTGTACCACCGAGCTATATTCCCAGTCTCTTCTTTGGTTCTCACTCCTACCTGAAGCTGGCAGTTTTTAACTATCTAACTACTGAGCAAATACTTTAGAACATATTTTAGAAATTTAGAAATACTTTAGAACATATTCCTAGGTAGTATATATAGACTGCCTTCAAAAGCCAATGAGGCCCAAGACATACTCTCCTCCTTTGAACAGGTACAGAAGGGTGAAATACAGTAATTTGTTCTTTACCTTAAAGGGAATATTTGTAAAAGTCTAGTCTAGATACTACCCATGGAAAGGTCTTCCAATCTTTCTGGGATTTACCTCTCTCTCCTCACACTCAGCTTTCTTACTGGGATATCTAGGCTTCTTGTTCCTTTTACTCACAAATAAAAAAGTAGATGATGCTGAGACTTCTGAGATTATCAAACTTACGCTTGGCAAGAGGTGCCCTGGAACCACTTCTTCCTTCTTACAGATATCCTACTTTTGCTGATTTCTGTTGATAGGGATCAAATGGAGAATACACTCACCAGTCATTTTGTATCAAGTGCCAGGAGTCATACTAACAGGTTCCAGTAAGGGGAAGCCTGGCACAGCAGCTATGCTAGAACCTACCAGTTGTTTAAGTAATCCACTGTCATTCCCTTACTCCATCTCTTTGGTTTTTGTTTTGTTTTTTGTTTCTCTGAGAGGTAGATAGGTGAAATGAATGAAGAAATGAGGGGCCCACTGTTCTAGGTCTTTAGGTGGACACTGAGATCTACAATTTACCCTGAGATGTAGAACTCTGTATTGGCTCAAACATTATATCGAGTCCACTCCAGGCATCCTGAGATTTCTCTTTACCAGGGGACCATTATTTTGGTAAATGGCTACAAGTTCCACTTGGGAATGGTCAGAACTTTTACCATAAATACCCAAGATGATATTATAGATATTTAGCCAGGGTGATCTATCTTCCTATGAATGTTTCCTGTTCTCCTAGATACTAACATTTTTAAAATGTGCATTTAAATTGATGAAATATGGCACCTCTGCATAAAGTTCAAACACAGTACAAGAATGAAGAATTTGCCACAATACTTTTTTCTAGCTTTAAATTAATGCCTGGAAGCCAGACAAATGAAGTATAAGTTTTAATTGTAAAGACATCTATTGCTTTAGTCCTTGCAATGATAATTACCTATTATGTATTATTAATCCCAGTTATTTTCATTATGTTTTAACAATAATGAGCTAAACATTCTTTATTTCTACCTTTAAAGACATCACTATTATGCTGTTTGCTTTTGTTCAATTATGTATGTTGTGTCAGCTCTGTGGCAGGTCTTACATGTTTGCATAAAATATCTCAGTACTTGCAACAGCCTAATGTAGAAGGTATTCGACTATAATGTGCATGAGGAAATTGAGAGCAAAGACATTATCTTGTGCTTGATGTTAGAGCCAGTAAAGTAAACAACCAGAATTCAAACTCAGATTTATGAACTCTAAATCCAAGACTTTCTCTACTAATCCAGAACTATCTTCCTACATGTGGTATTTCTTCTCTCTTTCCTCTTCAGTTTCTTTCCTTTCCCCTACCTGTCTTCCCTTCTCTATTCGTTTTCCTGTTTCTCTCCCACTCATCCCTCTCTCAATTATAAAGTATATTTAACATAATCTAATGATGACCACTTTTAAGTATAGCATTTAGTAAAATTCAGTACGCTCCCAGTATTGTCAATACCTCTCACAAGTTTGAAATATTTTTGTCATCTTCACAGCAGAACTTGCCCCAATTAGACAGGTACTGCCCATTCACTACTCCTCTCAGCCCCTGGCAACCTCTAATCTGCTTTTCCTATCTCTGTGGCTTTACCTATTCAAGAAATTTGATATAAATAGAATCATACAATATGTGACCTTTTGCATCTCGATTCTTGCCCTGAGCATAACATAGTTAAGTGTCATCACATCAGAGATGAGTGTGAATGATCACATAAACATCCCTGTTGGGAAGCAGATGCAAATAGGCCGAGGCGAAGCTCGTGAGACTTTTCAGCCACTTGCATTTTGAATGCACTGCCCCCCTCATGCCTTATATCTTAGGTCTAAAAATTGGAACACTGGAAATGTTTGTGCTTACTCTCAGAAGCCTATAGTAACAAACTATTTTCCCAGATCTAAAAGTGTTAAATGTGTCCATCTTACGAAGGAGAGGGTTTCTATCCAGTTGGCTGAGGAATATCAGGTATTTCTTCTTCTGAATCTTATGTCAATCTAAGTAAGCGTGTCTGAACGAGAGGACACAAGAGCAGCGCATGAGCTGTTATCTGTACCTCTGTCACGAGTCTGTACCAATAGCGGCAAACCTATGTCCCATGTGTCACAGCAGGATGTTTGTATCACTGAAAGCTCTACAAGGTTCACCATCACTGGTCTACACAGTACTCAGGCAAAAGGCTTGTGGAAGCTGACGAACAACACCAAAACAAACAAACAAACAATAGAAACAGGATAGCATTTGAGTTGTTCGTCTGCTTCCAGAAGCCATGTAGTTCAGGCTGGCCTTCAACTCACTATGTAGCCCAGGCTAGTCTTGAACTCACAGTGATCCTCCTGCCTCAGCCTCCCGAGTACTAGGATTACCAGCATGCATCACCAAGCCCAGATGTCTGTTGATATTTTTCATAATAACATTTGCTTCTATACCACATTTTGTATCTCTTGAAGAAATTTAGCCTATATGCTCAGAAATTTTTTAAAAAATTAAATGACAAAAATAGATAATTCCCTTTCTCAGCTTTATCAGCTCTCATTTTAGCTATTTTTCCCCAACCTGGTTTGGTTTTACAGGCAGATATGTGGTCAACTTCTCATCTCCCACAAACTCCTTGTCAGGGAGTGTCTATTTTCTCCACTCACAAGGTAAGGAAATTAGCAATATCTGTGGGCTCCACTATGCTCACATCAACCAGTGCTAATGAAAAGTAAGCTTGGTCCTTGGAGTATTATGTGAGACACCTGCTGAAGCAGAACGTGCCCTGATTACAGGCTATCTGTTATCACGAGGCATTGGTGAGTCTGGGGCTCTTAAGAACTGGCCTGTGCCAGTGTGTAGACGATGAGCTTCCATGCAAAGACTATTCAGCAGCTGTCCAAGTTGGATAGCTCTATTAGTGAACTTGTCCACTTTGCAAAAGAGACACTGTAAAGGAGGTTCACAGGAGTTCTTTTCCTCTCCCAGAGACACTCATCTTGGACATGAGTTAGCAGGGTAAAATGATCGCAGTTCCAACCTGGGACAAGTCCATAAATCTTTAAGCAAAACTCATCTCTTCTGTGTCAGAATTTGACTAAAAACTTGTTAGTATTTCCAAGTTCTTCAGGTGCCTGTATTTGATGCATGGCTGGCTTTCTCATGTAGCATTACCAAACTACCATTTCGTAATCACCCTCAGTCCCAGGACCCTGTAACAACAAAACTGGGATCTCTGAGATATGCCCTGTGAAGCATGAAGTACGGTTCTGTCTGATTCAGGTCTGTGTAAATACAGAAAGTCCAACAGATGCATGAAAGGTTTCTTTCTTTCTTTTTTCTTTCCTTTTTTTTTTGAGACAGGGTCCCACTTTTGTAGTTGAGGCTGGCCTTGAGCTTGTCCTTAACTCACAGCAATCCTCCTATCTCTGCCTCCCGAGTGCTGGGATTACAGGTATAAGCCACCACTCCCAGAACTGTGGTATATGGTACTGATTGTTGGTGGGCATGTGTCTCCACGCCCAGTATTGTTTTATGTGGTTATGTGAACCCAGGTTCTTGTGCTTGCAAGGCTGGTGCTGGAACCACTGAGCTAAATCCCTGGCCCTAAAAGTTTTCTTTCACTCACAGGAAATTTAGTATTTTGCAGAAAGTATGTATCTCATGACAAAAATAAAAGAGGGAGTAGGTGGGCCCAGCAGTAGAAACCAGGAAGCAGGCTTGCTTTCGTTTCATGTTATATCCGGTATCCTCATTCTCAAAAGTAGCAAAATATTTTCCATAAGGCTATGTCCACTGAAAGCCATGGCGAAGAGCACAGGACTGACATCTCTCACCTAGTAGGGAAATTATTTTCTGCCTGTATGAAAAGCCCCTTTTTTTTAAAGAGTGAGAGAGTAATAAGTACAAGTAGAGATTGTAAGTGAAGAGATTTTCAACAAGTTATAAGCCAGGCACTTAGTCATTCTGTATCTCACCTTTTGTATCTGTGAAATGAAAACCATCAGGTGGGCCTCTCCAATTTCAGAGAAGAGTTGGGAAGACCCAGGAAGCCATCGTTCAAGTGTGCAAGATGCTCTTCATTATTCAGAGACAGTCTTTTCCACTGAGCCGAGTAAAAAGATGGAAGTTATGATTCATCAGATATTTGGGGAAACATGGGGTTTATCAAAGAGATTTCGAGAGAATTCAGTCTTTAAAACGAAGTGCTTGCCGTTTCCTCATCTGTTCTAACAATGCAAAAGGAATCATTCCGTGTGTATCCATGTTCTCTTATCCACTTTGACTTTCTTCCTGTCCCCATCCCCAAATCTTTCCCCCTGGGATCTAAAGATTCAAATGCCTATTCTGTAGAACTTTTTTCCCAAAATTTTCATATCTGAGTCCAACTACTGCTTCTACTCCCCCCCCCATCCTTCCCTTCATAGCTAAGTGTTCAAAGGGTTTTTCTCAAGTTGTTCTCTTGATGTTTTTTGCTTCCCATTCACCCTTTAGCTTAGTGCAATAGGGCTTTTGTCCTCCTTACTCAACTGAACAAGTTCTTGCCAACTCACTAGTAGCGTTTGTTGCAAAACCCAATGGATATTTTTAGATCCTTTCCAGAGTTTGATGCTCAGTAGCTTTTGTTCCTTCGGATGGCTTCCCTGGGTTTCCTCCCTATCATACTCCTCGTCAGCCTGTTGTTTCACTAGAGGTCTTTAGATCAGCACAGGACGCTAGCTGCCATGACACACTGCCATATGGGTTAGGAATACCAGATGTACTCCCTGCATCTTAATAGTAAATGCACTCCTGCGGGAAGCAGACACTGTCACAACTGCCATGATGCATCTTTTAGGCTGCATAGATCTACTTCTACAGGGTACACTTGGGACAGTCTGGCCAGAATTCTACTGAGACTCTCTTCATTCAGAGAAATTTAGAAGAAGGTGATTAAAAGGAAGAACTCTAGTCATTCATGCTACAGTTATTTTTAAGACCACAATCGATCACCATCATCTCTTTCCCATTGTTAATATTAAGTTTCCTTCAGGTTTCACCTCTGCTGTCTTGATAACTAACCCAGTAATAGAGTCAAACCTCTCCTAGCCAAGGCGCTGGTGACCATATTCTTCTAAGGCTGGGTTATTGCTCTGGCCCTTTTATAGTCAACAATCATTACAGACCCGAGGACCATCTGCATTCCACACGTACTCCTCTCTGCCCTCCTTGTGTTGCAGCAGCCCTATCTCCTCCTGCTGATTAGGGCCATTATTCCTAACAAGAAACAGACTTCTCCTTTAGTCTGGTGATCCCTGTGTACAAGGAGTCCAGAACACCCTGGCAACAGTTCTGACTTCTAGTTCCCTGCAGAGCATAGAAATGTGGGAATAGGAAGACCACTTGATGTGTACACAATAGCAAATGGAGCCACACCTTCAACCCATTGGTTTCCATATTCATATACTCTTCCCAACAGGGACACAACAGCGAGATAGAGGTTAGTAATTAATATGTCACTTGCACAATGATATCCCTCTATGGCACAGTGTTGCCTGGAAAGTGGCACTTTGCCTGTTTTAGTTGGCTATGTCATTGCTCTTTAAAGCCTGACTCTGGGCTGTGTGGTGCCTGCTGTGACCAGAAGATCAGTGGTCACAGCACCATTCTTTTGTCTTCTCTGTAAGTGGGTCCCGGGGTCAGCTGTGATACCGTAGGGTACGCAATCTACCTCTGTGTAGATTGTACTGCAATCCCTCCCTCACTTTGAAGTCTCCCCACATAGTGGTGCTACCTGAGGTTCTGTAGATAAGACAATTACTTACCCAGAGTAAATATCTACAACTATGAAAATAAACTACTAGAAGGGGCCGGGGAGTTAGCTCAGTGGTTCCGGCGCCTGTCTTGCAAGTGCAAGGGCCCGGGTTCGATTCCCCGGTAACCACATAACAATACTGGGCGTGGAGACCCACACCCAGCAGCAACCAGTACCATATACCACAGTGCCGGGCGTGGTGGCTCACGCCTGTAATCCCAGCACTCGGGAGGCAGAGGCAGGAGGATTGTGATGTGAGTTTGAGGCTGAGCTCAGGGCCAGCCTGAACCACAAAAAAAGCGAGACCCTGTCTCAAAAAATCTAAAAAAAAAAAGAAAATAAACTACTAGAAAGAGGAGGACCATGATCATCAACTTGCCAACAACAGGCCTGTGATCTTCTCAAGGAAAGCGCCACATCGATCCCTGTTGCTAACTTGTTGGGCTTTCAGTAGTAACAAGAGCCAGGTCAACCTGTGTAAGTGTCCGTAGTGAGTTTCACTATTGGCACACTGGTAGCTTCTGTCTGTGCCAATCTACATAGGTACCAAGTGCACTAGTTCTGCCAGTAGTAAAGCCTGGGAATTGACAACTGGCCAAGTTATTTAGTGCTTTTTCTTTGAAGGCTGCTTTCTGGTGGTGATGAGAAAGTAGAACAAAGATCATACTACACGCTCATCCCATGTGTTCATCCATGTAAGGATTGCCTAGACTTCCTTCTCTGAAAGCTTCCACTATCCTTGTCCTTCCCAGGGTCCTGGTCAGTTCATTTGTTCAGAGGTCCACATATATTCTTGACATCTACTCATTAGGAAGATCTTCTTTGATGCTGCTTCCTGCTTCCTGACTTCTTTGTCTTTCAAGGCCACTTCTCTGTGCAGCTCATGAGTATTTGGGGCGGATCTAGTGAATCAGTGTTCAGATCTCGAAACCACTAGTTAATTACCAAGCTCCGACTTTTTCCTCCTTCTTCAACTACTCATGTTGAACAGCTCCCACAGCCAGAGGTGCACACCAAGGTCTCAATCCAAGCCCCATCTGGACACACACAGGACTGTATTCCACTAAGAACCTACATGTCTCTCAAGCCATGAAGCTGACAAGCAGGAATAACAGGCGTGACCACAAACATTACCCAACTGATAGGAAGCAGTGATCCATTTTCCCAAGCCTCATCTTACCTCCTTGCTTCTCAGCACACTCCTCTGCTGACTAGACTGACAGTTATTCCAGAAACCGGGTAAGGCAGAGTTAGCAGTGCAAATGGCACACTGCAAGGTGACATCTGTGAGAGATAAAGAGCAAGGAAGCAGGAAGTGGCAGGGAGAGCTTCCGAGTCTCAGCCGCCAACCCAAGGAGAGCAAAGGAGCCAGTGTGGCCTGTTAGAGGAACTCCACATCTGGCATCAAGGCTCCAGCCCTAAAGCCATGCTCAGTCATGGGCTGGAGGCTTCCTGGGAAGGAGAAGGTCTCAGGCAAACACTGAGACAGATCCCGGATACGCTACTTATGGAGGCTGGCAGTGAACTGCCTCCTGACAGCTCAACAGAAAGCTGTTTCCTAGAGAAATATAAGTGGCACATCCTTCAGGCAGCTATGCATATTTTTCCTTTTCATCTGTCATTACAGTGTGATATTTGGATATGCTTTTTTTTCCCCACCAAGTTTCATGTACTAGAAACTTAGTCTCCAGTGAAATGTTTTGGAGTTTGTGGAAACTTTAAGAGGCAGGATGTTCTTGTGTGAGGAAGTCAGGCCACAGGGGCTCTACCCTTGTGAACAGATTCACCCTCAGGAGAACCAAGTCAGGCCTGAGAGGAGTATGTTAATTCCCATAAGAAGAGGTTGATATATATAGATATATAGATATCGATGCAGCTGTAGATATAGATAGATATTTACCTGGGCATGGTGGCACATGGTAGCACTTGTAATCCCCATTTGGGAGACTGAGACAGAAGGATCACAAGTTTATGCTCAGCCAAGGCAAGTCAGTGACTGAGAGTAGTGTCTGGAGTTGTAGCTCAGTGCAAAGGCCCTGGTTAGGTCCCTCGTACTGGAAGGAGGGAAGGCAACCTCAGCCCCTCCTGGATCTTTCATTCCCTGTCTCACCATGTGACCTCTCTCTCTCTCCCACTCCTGCCTGAGGCAGGGTCCCTTTCTGCTTCTCCACCACATTGTGACGTAGTTGGGGGCCCTTGCTAGGGTGCCAGCACTGTGCCATCTGGACGTTTTGGTCACTAGACTCAGGATCCAAATAAAGTTCTCTGTACACTTTGCAGCATAAAATAATTTTGTAGCAACATAAAATGCACTAAAACACAGCAGCTCCATGGCTTTATGTCCTAGCTGCTGTTTATCATATAAATGACTTTGATTGTATGTCTGATGGTCACTTCTGTTCCTATATCAAACCAGAGTTTAATGAATTCCTTGTTAGCTGACTTCTCACAGGGGTGTTAAAATGCCTGAGATAATCGACTTATAAAGAGGAAACTGGCTTTAGCTCCCAGGTTCAGAGGTTTCATGATCCATGGTCAGTTGGCCCTGATGCTTTGGGCCTGTGGTGGGTCAGACATCATGGACTGGAGTATGTGGCAAAAACAAACAAACAAACAAAACAGCTCCTCTGCTCATGGTAGGCAAGAAGCAGTGAGAGAAAGGAGAGAGGGCCAGATATCCCCTTCAAGAGTCCACTTCAAAGACCTATCTTCTACTAGGCTCCACCTCCAAGCCATGCCCTTTAGCACAAAGCCTTGGGGGATGTTTCAGATCCAAATCGTCACAAATTCCAATTCCATATCTCTTGCCCAGGTCCCTTTGCTGAGGACTCAGTCTGTATCATCCATCTGCCTATTTAGATATCCTATGGAGTTCCGATATTCATCATTTTCCAAAAGAACTTTATAATCTTAGGCAAAACTATCTTTCCTTATACACATCTCAATGAATAGATCTATTGTTTACCCAGATGCTCAAAATAAACTGCCTAGAATTCTCCTTTAAACTCTCATCTCATTCATCTGTAAATTAAAAATCCATTACCAGTCCTTTGCCGTCTAAATATTCCTAAACTCCGTCTCCATTTCATTAGTATTATGATCATTCAACTTCACACTATAATTTTTTTACTACTTATATAAATGGTGTTTTACCACATTCTAAATGCTGTTTGTTTTGTTCTTGACAAACACAGCAATCATAGTGATCTGTCTCCCAACGTGCGACTCCGTGGACGGGAGTCTCAGTTCCCTGTATGAAAGACATTCATGGTTCCCATTGTTTTTGGGAGAAATGTCAGACTCTTCACATGGTTTATAAAGCTCCCCTCCAACTGGCTCTACTTCGCTTTTCAGTTAGATCTCTTGTTAGTTTCCCTCCACTTTAGTCACTTCTATTGTCTCACCCACTTTGAACTATTTCTATGTTCTAGAATGTGCTCTCACTGTGCTCCACTCCACTCTTCCTGCACTCGCACAGCCCACCTCTTTTTGTTGAAACATCCTTAATTTCACGCTCTTTGTGTCTGATTAACTCTTACTCACCCTCACTTTTTGAAATCATGATACATAGTAAAGCACAAAAACATCCGTACAGCAAATAGCAATGTCTAGACACCTCTCACGATGAACCAGAAGGGGACATTTTCTCTTCTTTCACTTGGCTGTGTTTCATTCATTCAGGGAATCAGGAAATGAACCCAGGGCCTTGCAGGTGTTACACATACTAATCACTGAACTACATCCTTAGGCTGTTTTAGGGTTTTTTGGTTTTGGTTTTGGTTTGTTTGTTTAGACAGAGTCTCACAAAATTTTCCAAGTTGGTCTGAAACTTGCAGTTCTCCCATTTCTGCATCCCCTGTATCCGGAGCCCCAGGCATGCATCTTTGTGCCAGCTCTCTTTTACTTTTTAAATAATTGAGGCAAAGCTCTGTTATCATCCTATCTTCTCTTTCCACCCATAGCCAGGAGTCAAGACACAGTTTTAGCACATTTTGTCCATGTGACTGCTGTTCAGAAATCTTCTGCTACCCTGACTGCCACTCTTTTGTCTTTGACTTTTATTTGCTTTTAAATTCTCTTTGTCACTGATGTTCAACACTTTCCCTACAACTTGTATGGGTATTGAGGATTTTTTTTTTTAAGGTTTTTTGAGACAGAGTCTCACTTTTGTAGTTCAGGTTGGCCCTGAGCTCAGCCTCAAACTCACATCACAATCCTCCTGCCTCTGCCTCCCGAGTGCTGGGATTACAGGCGTGAGCCACCACGCCCGGCACTGTGGTATGTGGTACTGGTTGCTGCTGGGTGTGAGTCTCCACGCCCAGTATTGTTATGTGGTTACCGGGGAATCGAACCCGGGTCCTTGCGCTTGCAAGACAGGCCCCGGAACCACTGAGCTAACTCCCCGGCCCTTGAGGATTTTTTAATGCTTGAGTTGTTTGTCCTATTCCAAATGAGATGTTCTCAGCACATCATTTATTATTGTCTCTCCTCGGTTTTTTCCCTGTACGTCCTTTTAAAAAATATTCCAGATCATTCTTCTTTCATTCTTGTCTTTTTATTTCTCTTTTCTATTTTCCAGTGATGTTTTCCCATGCTATAAGTTATCTGATTTTCTTAGCTTTATTTTCTGTTCTTCAATTGAATACTCTGTTTAATCAATCGAGGATATCTGTTCTATTTCAGTTACCTGTTCTTTTTCACAGTTTTTTTTTTT
>PVIR01022459.1:0-12120 GCA_004026965.1 Petromus typicus
TTGAACTACGTAATGAGACACTGTCTCAGAGAAAAAATTAATTAATTAAGGCCACAATTGTTTAATTCTGGAGGATTTAATACAGCCACTTAATTTTAACAGAAGCACCCCAGTTAGAGTTATTAAAAGAAGAGAATTTGGAGTCTAAATGGGAGCCCTGTGGGTTTGTCTTTAAAAAGAAAAACACCAACTTTAATTTCCCTATGATAAAAAGGGTTGAAATGCTATAAGAAGGTGGTGCTATGTGTGTATATTGTGTTACACTGAGCTATCTCCATAGACAATATTTTATGAATACTGTATATTGTTGTCCATGGCCAAGGTATGTAAGAGGATGATGGAGCCGGAGGCCAGTAAAGCTGCTTTCCTCTGCTGTGCTGCTGATAGTCCCTCAGGGAAATAGCAGCTGTGTCAGCTCTGTTGGTCTACAGTTTATCTGGCTTGAATGTTAACCTCACCCGCAGACTAGGGAGCACAGAGAGCTTTGTATGTTCCCTCCCCACCTCACTGTCCCCCTCTGGGTGAGACTTTAGATCAAGGACAAAATGGATACCAATGTTAAACTAAAACCACTGTATTGCAGAACACAATTAAAATGGAGGAATAAAGAAATCGTAAATATAGCCACACCCCTGGATGTCTTCGGGAGTGTTTCGTGTTCCTTCTCCTTTCCATGAATGTCTAGAGATAAACGGTTCCTGACATGACTTCTTTGCTGAGAAGGAGGTGCCCCCATCATCTGAATGCAAAGCCAGTATCAGAGTTGGGCCTACGAACAACTAAGGACTATGCTTAGTCCAGAAAGAGTCTTGTAGTCCAGCCCGTCTCCTCTAAGTCCCTCAGGACAGAGAGGCTAAGACACTGTACACGAGGCTGTCATAACAAGCAGCTGGGTTCCAAGTTCTGTCCTTGCTTCGTTGTACTTGTGGCTCATTCTCCCTCTCCCCCTGCCTTGATACTGCTCTTTCACTTTGCTTACTTATTTTGACATTTTCTCCTGTCTGTCTACATTTTCTTGTGACCTGAGTTCGAACTCACACTTTTGGTCTTCTCCTTTCCTCCTTCAAGAAGTACTTTCAGTTCTAGTTTGTTCCCCTCTTCGGGACCCAAACACTAGCACTTGTGTAGACACCTTACCTTGGCCTCATCTTCTCGATTTGAGCATCAACAGGGGTATCAAATTCCACTGAGTATTTGAAGCACATTTTGAAAAACAAGCACCCTTTTTGTTCTTAAAGGAGCATAATAAAATAGATTATAAGTAAAAAATCATGTAAATTAATTTTGTGCAGGATAAGTCTGACCTGGTTCACTAATCCTAGGACTGTTATAATTCCTTTATCACCTTGATGTCCAAAGATACTAAAATTATTTTAATTCTTTTTTATAATTCAAATCTTTATTGGTATACTATACATACACACATCATCATCACATTCAACACTGAGAGTTTGTATTAGAATATGACACAACTTGATTCTCATTTTTCCCACCCCCTACCCACCCTACAACCCCACATCCCCTATATACATAAGCATGTTTCCTTTTTTTGTTACTGTCATGTTCTTTTTCCCCTCATTATTTACCCCATACCCTATTTCCTTCTAAATATTTTCTATTTCACAACTAATGTATATATACTAGAACCCATGTACATCTTCATTTCCTCATACCAGAGAAAAGATATGATGATTTTTCTTTTTTTTTTTTTTGAGACAGGGTCTCGCTTTGTAGTTCAGGCTGGCCCTGAGCTCAGCCTCCAACTCACATCACAGCAATCCTGCTGCCTCTGCCTCCCGAGTGCTGGGATTACAGGCGTGAGCCACCACGCCCAGCACTGTGCTATGTGGTACTGATTGCTACTGGGCCTGAGTCTCCACACCCAGTATTATACGTGATTAACTGGGGATCGAACCCAGGTCCTTGTGCTTGCAAGACAGGCACCGGAACCACTGAGCTAAATCCCTGGCCCAATACGATGATTCTTAATGTATACTACTTAAGAAAGTTAGAAATATAGTGCCATTTGTTTGAAAAATTTTAATCTTTCAGTAAAATACTGAAGAGAGTTAAATTAGAGTGGTAGTTTCACAGCAGAGAGGATTGTTAAGAAGTATCTTTCAAAAAGAGGTAATTTGAGGGGCCAGGAATACAGCTCAATGGTGCTGTTCCTGCCTGGCAAGTTTGATTTTTGGTATCTAAAAAGAAAAGAAGAAATAATTCTCAAATTTAGATTTAAATCAGGAAAGGATATGAATCAGCATTGAATTATTACTTCAGTGAAGAAACACAGATGGGGATGCTTGTGATTATTTTCATGGGATCAGAAAACTTAATCAAATTAGTCAAGACCATGGATGAATTCTGTATACCTTAAAATATAACATGGTAATTACATGACAGACTTTGTCAAAGTGAGTCTTCAACACAGGCTCCTCTTGCCCCATGAGCACTCTAGAGTAACTGCTGTGGTCTGCAGTGATGATGAGCTGCACTAAAATGAGAGAAACTGGGGGGCTGGGAAGTAGCTCCGTCTTGTAGTACTTGCCTAGCATATGTGAGGCTCTGGGTTCCATGCTCAGTACTGAAAAAAACATTTATTTATAACACAATGTGTTAATTACATTTAAAGACTCTCTAGAAAGATATAGATAGTCATCCTCTTGAATTTCAGGCACCTCAATTTTTTTTTTTCTCTTTTGAAGAACCAGTGATCAAACTCAGGACCTTGTACTAGCCAGGTAGGTGGTGGCACCACTGAGCTATATCCCTGGCTCCTCAGGCACCTAGAATTTTTAATAAAATGTATTCTAATGGGTTTTTTCTCTCTCTCTCTCTCTTTTTTTTTTTTTTGTGGCTAAACCAAGGAATGATAATTAACTGCAGGTATGCTATTTAAGATGTATGATATTAGCTCCCAGCTCTCTCCCAAAAAAATCAGCAAATTGAATCACAGTCTTGTGTGTAGCTCCGCAAAGTGTTTGGGTCAAATGAACTATAGAAACTCCGTCAGCTGGGTTTCAACTGGCTTGTTACCAGAGTTTTTCTGAAAATCTTTTCTCTATTCAGTTCTCATCCAGAAAGACTTCCAGATAATGGTTCAAGCTCAGTTTGAGAAGGGACACAATGACCATCTGGACTGGTTTTTCATTTAAATACTCATTAAATTTTATCTTCTCCCTCACATTTTTCAGAGCTTTTATTAGCTCAACAAATGAACTTTAAACTGTGGAGCAAATATAGGGCTTGAAGTGTCATAAAAGATAAATCAAGTGCTTAAAACCAGAACAATTGATAATTTTTTGCAAACACACAACAGAAAAATCAATGAGCTTGCTTATTTCTCTTTCTCATGCACTTTTTCACCAACTTTGATTTTATCTTGAGCAGTGTGTCTAATCTTTTTAGGTCTGCAGTGTCAACCGCTGCTATTTTTCTGAAAATTATGATAGATATGAGCATGTGTTATCTAATTTCCTGATCTTTCTCACTGTGGCATCTGGTAATAGTTACAAAAACATAGTTAAATGTTTAGTTAAATGGTTAAACGGCGTAATATGATGCCATTTACTGCTTTTTTAGTTTACTAACTTGGTAATATGAAAAACATTTCCAAAAACAATTACTTCTACACTGTTACAAAGCATTTTCAGGGTTGTAGAATTTTAGAGTAAGGCGAGGCCTTTCAAGGCCTTTCTGTACCCCTTACAATATAACCTGGTAATTACATAATAGACTTTGTCAGACTGAGTCTTCAAAACGGGTTCCTCTTGCCCCATGAGCACTCTGGAGTAACTGCTGTGCTCTACAATGATGATGAGCTACACTAAAATGAAAAAAACTGGGGGGCTGGGAAGGTCTTTGTGAAATGGACAAAGCATAAATGGGAGTGGAAGGTCCTCCAGCATTCTTCAAAATATCCTTCGTTGTTCCCTAAGAAGCTATGGAATCTTCTAAAACATAGCCCAACTGAGTCCTAACTGTTCTTTTCTTCCTTGTCTCAAGTCAAACCTTGAGTCAGCCTCAGGTTTCTCATCCCACCTATGGATAACTCACTAGTTTTTCTTCTCTCAGTTTTCCATCACCGGTTCTGTATTTTAGGTTGTTTTGCCCGTGGTGTAAAGTGCATGGCACTTAGCATATTAAGAGCCTTTTATGAGCTTAACACTGCCGATCTCCCAGCCTTTTGTCTTCACATGCTTGGCTCATCCTAATCCCCCAACAAATGGCGAGCCCCTTTCAATCCTTCCAATAGACCGTGTTCTTTCTCATTTTTAGTTCCTTGTATTTCAGCGTCTATTTGCCTCTTCCTCTTCCCACATTCATTTACCAGAGTAAGATTATTCACTCATTAGGTCATAGCTAAATTACCACAACCACTTTCAGATTAGGGTCCCTTTCATTTATTCTCAGAGGACCTGTGTCTCTCACGGTAACTATTGTCCTGGTGTAGCAGTTAGGACCCTGTACTGCAACAGTGAGGTAGTTTATCAAGACTGTATTTACGCTGTTAATTCCCTTAAGACAAATGGTATCTTATGAGTTATGACATTTCTGGTGCCTAATATAAGACTCTACAGAAAAGCAGGAATTTCAAAAAGAAGAATGACAATAATAATAAAGATGACGATGATGGTAATAGTACTTAGTTTTTATTATTTCCTGTGTTAAACACTGTGGTGCATGTATCATTTCATTATCAATATTGCTTCTGTGATGTTTAACTTTATGTGCCAAGTTGCCTAAGCCACAGTACCCAGATATTTGCACAAATATATCTGGATGTTGCTGCAGAGGTACTTGTTAGTAGAAAGTGACATATGAGTCAATAGACTTGGAGTGAAGCAGATTACTTTCTCTGATGTAGGTGTTCCTCATCTACTGTGAAACCTTGGGAAAAAGCTGACCTTCTCTGAGGGAAAGGGAATTCTGCCAATTTTCACAGCATACACACTCAGTGAATGTTTAATAAATGAATGCTTGTTTAGGAACAAGGACTGAGCCTCGGAAGCTGATGGAAGCTTCAGGACAGAAGACAATCTCCCTTTAATTTCCCAAATGCATCCTTTCTCTGTTAGTTACCAGCAGGAGTGGCTTAGAGCTGCTAGAGTATTAATGGGTGCCCAGGAGCTGTCTACGAGGGGGCTATCCCCTACCTTTTAGGAGAACACAGCGAGACGTTTTCTCTCACGGTCAGTTATTACATTAGTAACTTTTATGGTAGAAGGAGACCTCTGTCTTTGTGCTTCAGAGATAATGTATGTGTGGGAAGAACAACAAGAGGATGCAATTAAGGGCAACACTGACAGCCAGCTGCTCAAACTGTGGGAGGAGAGCTATGATCTCAACAGAAAACGAATCTCAGAAAGATGCTTCTGGGTGTCTTTTGATGATGGAAAGAGGGCGTGGGCTAGGAGGGACTGAAGATACTGAATTAAGAGGTATCTGCTCCTCATATAAGCATGTAACAGTGATTTTAGGTCACCCCTCGTACTGGGAGGAAAACATTTAGAACATAGGTCTCAATAGGAATGATAGGTCCTGCCATGAAGCCAACACTGTGATGGGCAGAAAAAGGAAGGATGGCAGACAAGGATGAGGACTTTACAGTCAGCCACGCCTGCTCTCTGCCACTCAGTTCTTACCCTCAGGGAGAATTCATCTCCATGGTCCCCTCCCTTAAATAAAAGCTAAAGTGCACAAAGTATGCAGTGTTGGCGCCATAGGCAGGAAGGAGAGGGAGTGTGCTTGGTTTTTCTGAGTTGCAACAAAATCCAGGAAAGGAATCACTGGAGGAGGAAAGGTTTACTGACACTTGTGGTTTAGTGGCTTCAGTCCATGAGAGTTTGGCCACACTGCTTTTGGGCTGGCAGTGAGGCGGCACATCATGTGTATACCGCTGTGGCACATGGCAGAACCAAAGTCCTTACCTCACAGCAACTGGGAACAAAAAGAGAAGCAAGTTTGGGGTCCCAATATTCCCCTGAAAGGCACACCTCTGTAGCCTTCCTTCCTTCCACTAGGCTCAAGATAAGCCAGGGGCAACTTCGAGATTCCCAGTCACAGAATACAATTAGAAAGGCTGCAGATATAACTCCAAGATAAAGTGTTTGTCTAGCAAGCCCGAGGCCCCAGGTTCAATCTCCAGCACAACAAAAATCTAACTGAATAATCAAAGTGAAGAGTCTTTTGTAGCCCAGATCTTCAGATTCTACTTTATAATAAAAAACTTCTCTTCCAATCCTTCCCTCAAAACAAAGACTAATGATATGTATAGTGCAGGACTGTTGAAAGAATGAGAGCTAAACTATCTTCTTCATGATGCTTGGCACAAACAGGCATAGAATGAACAATACCTATTGTGTGAAATAACACCATTCCCCCAGGAGAGAAGAAAAATAGTGACCTGGCCTCTTGCTAAATGAAGAGGGCTCAAGGGATAGAATAAGAAACACCTTTCTTTGCTTCTTTTGTGGAGCCAGTTTCTTTTTTGTCCCTTTGGATGATTAACTAAAATAAGAAAATAATAAGAACAAAATAAAGTAAGGAGGGCTCGTCGGGGTGTCAGAGGAAGTAGTCGAAATACCGGCGTCTGAGTCCTTGTTAGTGCTTCTGTCCTGGGCTGGAGCCTGCAGCCTCGCCCTCACTGCGCCGGGTCACGGCAGTTCAAGCTGTCCTTCTGTGCCTGTGCTCTGCTTTCCTCCTTGTTGGGGCTGCAAAGCCGAGCAACCTTTTCAAGAAGCTTGAACAGCTATTAAAACTCGTCCATTAAAATTCCCTTCCCTGTGGAGCTAAAGAGTAATTTTCTGCCTAAAGCACTTAGGATTGTTATAAGGCTCAAATGAAAGAGTAAAGAAGGCATTTTTTGCTGGGAGCGTAGCAAAGTAGCTTAGCACACGGCATTCTGAGTGGGAGTGCCTCTGGATTCCAAGCCTGGCTTTGAACTGATGGGCTGCTGTCTGTTCTCTAATTCATTTCCACCCACAGTGCAGGATTGACCGAAGTCATGGGGTGCTTAGACTCGTCCAGCAAAGTACAACCAGCCTATCTTTTGACTTTACAGGTGAGGACAGTAAGGTTAAGCAACTCATTTAAAATAACAACTCTGAAGTGATAGAAAGACTGTAAGCAACTCAGCTGGCCTCAAGAAGTCGTGCTGCCTCATATGTTGTTGAAAAGACTATGTGAAATGACATATGTGAGAGCCATGTCAAGCTCTAAGGCTTTATGATATTGTTGGGAAATATTATTCTACTGTTCCTCATGGAAGAGAATATTTGGAATCAGCCCCACGTAGGTAGAAAAAATGAAAACTCAAAAACTCTTAAGCCCTAGGAAGCTGAGGCAGAAGACTCTGAGGTTCAAGCCCGGGTTGGGCATTTATTCTTCCTAATGGCAATGCTGCACACATTGACAGATCTCTGCCCACTCTCCTCAAATCCTGGTGCCTATTATTTTGCCCTCAACTTCTATGATGAGATCAGCTTGTTTTGATTACACATGTCCTGAGATCAGGTAACTATAGTTTCTTTTTGCATGACTGGGGATTGAAACTAGGACCTTCTCACTGACCTACATCTCTACACTTTTCAACATTTTTTCATTTTGAGATGGGGTTTTGCTAAATCTGGCTGGGCTCAGAATCAGAGTCCTTTTGTTTCAGCCTCCCAGAGTGCTGGCACCACCACGCCCCCCTCAAATGATTTTTCAGAATTATTTTTATCTCATTTAATAAATACATGCCCTGTCGCCCACTGGATTTGATACTGTAGGAAGAGACCTAATTAGAAGACAGGAAAAATACATAATAAAAAAAACACATAGAAATATTCAAAGTAGAGCATGTTCATCTAGTAAAATGCTAAGGCACACACACGGTGAAGCCAGCTTTTAAGGGTTAATTGAGATATTGTCTTAGAAGATTCTAGAAAATTCGAATATAGAGGCCTCAGTGTGAGAAATGGTAGACAAGGTAACAGGCACCTTGAATGATCTGTGTTTCAACACCAGGAAGGTAAAGGGTGTAAAGAAAAAAATATTTCTGAGCAATTGTAATTAATGATGTTTACCTAAAGCAGGGAATCCAATAACCAGGCAGGCTTATCATTTTTATTGTTATTTTATTTTTAATCATCTCAGTTTAATGTTTAAAATAATATTATAGTTCAATCCTATGTCTATCATTCCATAGTATCACTGTCTTCCTAATTTATCTCCTCTTCTTCCAAATTATTTCAAGGAAACAACATATTTGCTATTGAAGATATTATTACAACTAAGAACATTTGTCATTTTTCACCAAAAGCTTTTATAAACACATCATAATGAGATCAAAGCAGTTTTAAAAACCCTAGACATTTTATTATTATTTTAAGCTGTATTTTATATTCCAGACAACTTATGTACTTATTATCTCTTCAGTATGAGTCATCATTAAATTTTAAACATAACTAAGTACAAACAATTCAGTTTATTCAAAAAATATGTAACATAAAATATGTCACTCTCCCTTAATATCCTCACCTCTACCTATCAGGTTTTCTCCTTTAAATTAGCCATCATTAACAATTAGATGGTAACTTTCCAGATTTTTCCTATGCATGGTTAAATGGAAATGTAGGTAAACAGGTATTTATATACATCACATCTATATATTTCTAATCTTTAAAAAAAATTGGCAGTGCTATGTATTAAACTGAGGGTCTTAAGTATGCTAGGCAATCACAGCACCATTGGCCTCATGCTACACCTTTGAAAATTTTAGTTTGTAACAGGGTCGTAAATTAGTGATCCTTCTGCCTCAGCCTCCTATGTAGCTAGAATTATAGACAAGTGCCACCACATTTAACTTCTAACCTTTTTGTTGTTGTTGTTGTTCTTTATTCTAGGAAAGTACTCAACCACTAAACCACACACACCTCCAGCCCTCTCTCCTTTTTCATGTTGAGACAGGGTTTTGCTTAGTTGCCCAGATAGGGCTCAAACCTGCAATCCTCCTGCCTCATCCTTACAAGGGCCTGGATTACAACCATGTTCTCCCATATCGAAGATCAGCAAGCTGGTGCCAATTTAGATGGTCCTGGTGTTAGTGGTAATATCCAATGCATCAACATCAGGAGCCAGCAAACACACTTGCTTTTCTCCATCGATCTGACCAGGTGTCAACTGCGGCACACTGCATCTGCTAGCTGGCCTTGGATACCCACTGTTAACACAAACATTGTTTTCTGTCTTCTGCACGGTCAGGGCAACCTGCTGATGGTAGAGTGACTAGGCAGGTTTCTCCTGAGGGTATTCTTCCGCGGATGTCTGGGTGCTTCCACAATCATAGGGTCTGGGTTTCCAGAAAGGGAAGGACATGCAGGTGTGTGTGTGTGTGTGTGTGTGTGTGTGTGTGTGTGTGTGTGTGTGGCCTTTCACCATTGTCTTCTTGTTCTATAAAGCCTTTTCTGACTTCCGGAGAGGCAAGAGCTTCCTTCTTTGCTTTTAGTGCCGCCTTAGAGAGAAAGGTCCTCTAATTATTTTTTTTAATGGTCATGCAATACTTGTGCAACTTCCTCTGCCATCAACAACAGATCAAAACAATGGTTCCCAGTCATCACATAAAGGTCTGCAAAGGCCTGATGTGGTGTCACACCCCTGGGAGGTTGAGGCAGGAGGATAGTAAGTTCTAAAGCCAGTCTGGACAACTTAGCAAGACCCTGTCTCAACATATAAAAGGCTAGAGATTATAGCTCAACAGTAGAGGGCTCCTGGGCCCCATCCAAGGTACAGAGAAAGAAAGGCAGGAGGGAGCAAAGAGGAGAGAGCGAAAGAGAAAAAGGAAGGAAGGAGCAGAAGGCGGGAGAGGGAAATAGGATGAGAGAAAGAAGGAAAGAAAGAAAGAAGAGAGAGAGGGGAAAAATAAAGATCTGCAGAAAACATAGTCTGCTATTCATCTCTTTTACAAACTCTGAGAACATGTGAGCTAGATCTGTAAGGGAGGAAAAATTCTCAGAAATTAATCCTGCTTTCCTAAACGTCTTCCAAGTTTTCTACACATTTCACTATTGTGGTTTCATACTGAAGGCACTGTAGGTACGGAAAATATAGAATGAAGGCCTCATTAAGCTTTATAAAAATTTAATAAGATAGCTTTGACCTCTGGAGCCAGATTCTAGCAATTAGAAGGGCAAAGGCAGCTAGATTCTGAGGAATTAGACAGAAGCACTAAATTCAAGCAGTTAGGAAGCCAATGACAAAGAACCCAAGACTGAGATTGACATAAGAACTGAGATTTAGCTCAGTGGTTCTGGTGTCTGCCTAGGAAGTACAAGGTCCTGAGTTTGATCCTTGGTACCACGTACCACACTGCTGGGAGTGGTGGCTCACACCTTGGGTCCAAGGCTAGCCTGGGCTATAAAAGTGAGTTCAGGGCCAGCTGAACTTTATATAAAGGGAGACCCTGTTTGAAAGAAAAAGAAAAGAACTGAAAATTTCTCCTTTTTTTAATCCTTTGGCCCACACTACCTGTCCATAAGTCTCCTACCTACAATCTTACCCTCCAGTAAAGGACAAGAAAAGGCTGTATGATTGGCAGAAATCCAAGGTTGGGATGAAAGACAAGCCAGAGAGCCAATCAGATTCCAAGAGTCTTCGTGAGACAAAGATCTCAAAGGAGCTGCTGACAAGAAATCCACAAGTTACTCACTTCCAAACATTCCCTACTCATCCAAAGTAGCCATCCACCATGTCTGCTCCCACCCACTTTTCCTCAAATTCAAATACACTGTCTTCTTTTATTTTAAAATCTTCTTTAGTTCTTTTACTGACGCAGTTTTAGGATCCCTGGGAAGTATTCGTTCCAGCAGAGCAAAGGCTCATTGTCCACTCTGGAGGTTCCAGTGTGGTGTAGCGCTGCAGGGCATACAACCCACCCAGATGCTCCAATAAGTACATGCTTAAGCTTTGCTTCCCTAATGATTGCCAACTTACATATTTTTATGAAGCTTTTCACTTATCCCCAAAAGTAGAGTAATTCCAGTGTCCCAAGCGATCACTCACACCTGCATTGTGTATGGTTAGAGAAGGAATGTACAGAGCACTAAGGACCAAAAAGCACTTAATTATCACAGTGATATCCCTTTAATTTGATGGTTTCAGAACTGTCAAAGCAGCCAACTAGAAAGTAGGAAATAAATGTGCTGTAGATAGGAAGATACAAGGCCCCAGGGATCAGAGCGCTTCTCTGCTCAATAGCAGGACATTGAGTCATCAGCGGTAATGATCACAGAGTTCCTTCTTTCTTTGCCTGCTCCTTCACAAAGCCTTCTAGTCTTGTGCAAATGCAGATGTATAGCAACTTCACAAAAGAGGAAGTGGTAAATGGAAATGGAAGTGGCAGTCTCCAGAAAGCAGAATATAGTATTCAGCTTTGGAGTAGACAAGTATGGATTACCAAATTTATTTATTATATTATATGATTCTGCTCCAAAATTGATGTCAAGCCTCCAAAGCGCTTCTCTTGGCCAGGGAGTGTACTGACACTATGGATCCCTGGGATCCGTACTGTCCTGTAGACATCATGTTTTATCTAATAACACCTCCTTTTTCCATGCATGAAAGTTTTCACAAAATTTAAGATTTTCTTGAACTCCACCTATTTCAATTCCAAGCCAGTTCATGAAACTTTTTTCTGAACTCTCAGCATAAGTTAACTAAACAAAGTGCTCACCAAATGTTTAGGTGTCGGCGACTGTTCGTGGTGTAGGGCCTGGGATCGCCGAAGACAGGAATGAACGGAGTCGGAATGGACAGACAACACACGAACACAAGAGAGGTTGTGATGTTGTTGTAAATTTACTAGGCCTTTTGTGTTCTTTTTTATATATGATTTTTCGGCTTTGTAAAATAAGGGTGATTGTTATAGGTTAACAAAAGTTTAAGGAAAAAACAAGAACAGAAACAGAGCAGTGATCAATCATTTTGACATTGTGTAAGGTCGTGTGAGACAGTGATGATTTTTCTATGACCACAAAAATCTTTGTAGATCAGTGTGTTTTGTACACAACTTTTCTAAGGAAGTGGATCTTTGTTATTTCTTTAATCTTGTTCTCATAGATTTTATGTGAGCATTAATTT
>PVIR01022459.1:12220-28296 GCA_004026965.1 Petromus typicus
CGCCTCCTGGCGAAGCATACTCAACTCAGGCTCTAGGCCTGGGGAGCCTCAAGCCTCAAGCACAGGGGTCTTCCGCCCGGGACCCCAGTCTCTATTTTGTCACGTCTTATTTGGCAGGGGCGTGGCATTTAGGCATATTTTTTCATACAGTATGTCCCCCTCAAGTCCTGATTCAGAGTTCAGGGCTTCAGTCTTACAGAGTTCTTCCTTAGAATCTAACTAATAACTGTTTGTTACCTGGAAACTCAGACAATTTCATGGAAATGCAAATATTCTCCACAATATTTGGAGGGAGGGAGGAGAAGAGGTTTGCAAATAGCCAATCAGAGAGCGTTATTCTGTTCTTACATCTATCAAAAGTTTGAAAGTGTTCTGGTTTTTGTTTGCTTGTGGTTTTTTTTTTTTTTTTTTTAAGATAGGGTCTCACTTTGTAGTTCAGGCTGGCCCTGAACCTGCTATGTAGCACAGGCAAGCCTCAGACTCACAGCAATACTCCTGCCTCTGCCTCCCAGCACTGTAGTATGTGGTTACGGGGGGTCAAACTTGGGACCTTGTACTTGCCAGGCAGACACCGGAAACACTGAGCTAAATCTCCAGCCCTAAAGCATTCTACTTCTGTTCTTCTTAAGCTCTAAGATCCCTAAGATGCCACCAAAATGCCTTGCACCTTCCAAAACTTTAATAATACAGTATTTTATTAAATTAAATTGCATAAGATTGGGAGACAGCATATTTAGGGTTTAAGCTACAAATACAGGCATTTATAAGCATTTTCTAGACCATATCTGAAATCTGAAGTTTTCAGAATTAATGTGGACCATAACCTCCACAAATTTCGGGGGTCTGCTTCATATCACTATCTCATTAACAGGATTTAATTTTTGCTGCTTTTACTTGATTACCTATGATAAGAACTTTCATTATTACAGAACTTTCTCTTACTCTCAGTCTCTCTATCTCTCTTTCTCTCTCTGTACTATATAACAAACTCAGAGTCTTTTCACTGAGTTATATCCCAGCCTTTTATTAAATTTTTTGTTTTGAAACAGAGTCTTGCTAAATTGCTAGTTTGCTCAGGCTGGACTGGAATTTTCAGTCTTCCTGCCTCAGCCTCCCAGAATGCTGGGCTTGTGCAAGTATGTCAGCACACTCTCCTTGATACAAACTTTGTTAAGGCTTTGCGTTATGTATGTTTTAGAAACTTTATGCTGTTCCCAGCAGGCTTGGATCACCTTAAAAGGTATATTTTCTACACAAGTTTGGCCAAGCAATATTCTGATTCAATGATTCCCAATTTCATCAGTTTTAATTGTATAATCCCTCTAAAGTGAGAAAGCAGAGTGTTTTTCTTAAATTTTGTTTAAAGAAGTGAAAGTCTTAGGTTGGCAGAGTAGGTGATTCCTGGGCACAAATTAAAGCTAACACCTTGCAAAAGTGTGTTGGAAATGACATTCTGATTTTAAGGGAAGCCAGTGAGTGAATGGCCAGAGCTGTAGGGTAGGAACTGCAGGATAGAATCGAGGTGCACATCAGTGCAGTGACAGCCAGTCTAGGAAGAGCCTGCTGCTGGTCCCAGGGCCCTATTGCTATATATTCACAATTCAGAACCACTCTTTGTTTCAGCTACATCCCAGCTATTGCAGTAGAGTCCTCTACTAAAGTTTAGTTTTTGAGACAGGGTCTCACTTTGTAGTTCAGGCTGGCCCTGAGCTATGTAGCCCAGGCTGGCCTCGAACTCATAGCAATCCTCCTGCCTCTACTTCCTGAATGCTGGAATTACAGATGTGAGCCACCATGGCCACTGTAGTTTTTCAATATGGAATTTTTATGTAGAGTAATACTTTGTATATGTAGGCACTCTAAGGAAAAAATATACATTCTAGGTATCATCAAATTATGTTTGTTTATTTTTTTAGATAGGGTCTCGCTTTGTAGTTCAGGCTGGCGCTGAGCTCAGCCTTAAACTCACATCACAGCGATCCTCCTGCCTCTGCCTCCTGAGGCTGGGATTACAGGTGTGAGCCACAATGTTCAGCTCAGTGGTATGTGTATATGTGAGTCACCTGCTCAATATTGTTGTATGTAGTGACCAGTGATCGAACTAGGAACCTTGCACTTCCAAGGCAGGCATTGGAACCACTGAGCTAAATCCCAGCCCAAATTATATTCTTTTAAACCTCCTTGTTCACAGAGCTTATGTAATGGGGAGGGTGTTGTAGGGATGGCAAGAGAATGGGAAAAATGAGAATCAGGATATATCATATACAGGTACAGATTCTCAGTGTTGAATGTGATTGTGATGCATATCTAAAATGAACCAATAAACTCAATAAAGGGGAAAAAAGCCCTTTTTCTTTAATATAAATCACAAAAAACTGTTCCTCATATGAAGCTATATCACTGTTTATATTTTTATTGGATTATACTTTACAGGATTTAGCAGATCTTAGCTATATAGAGATTTTAATTTTTTGTTCTAAATACAGTAGAGACTCTGACAATTGTGAGTTATAAATATTTGTCCTCTTATATAACACATAATTTTGACTTCAGAGAGCTTTTAGGCTGGAATCCACAGTCACATCACCTTGTCAGAAATTGAGACCAACCAATGCTCAGCATATACATGGCAGCTTGATGTCATGGTCTCTGCTTCCTGTGACCCCTCTGCATGATGAGCCCTATCAGGTTGTGTTTTGGTCCAGTTGGACTGTTACAGCAGACAGCAAGAGTTTATTTCTCCCACTTTAGACTGGAAAGTCTAAAATTTAGGCACTGGAAGATTTATATGTCAGATGAGGGCTTGCTTCCTGCTAAGTAGACAGCTCTTTTTGCATGGCATCCTCATTTGGTAGTAGGACAAAGGACCTGCCTGGGCACACTCTGTAAAGCCAGGAATCCCACTCTGCCCTTTTGCTCTAATTACTTCCCAAAGGGCTCACCTGAGATCTTTGTGTTGCGGGTTAGATTCAACATATGAATTTATATGTAATCTATGCAAGTGAGATTGTAATACATCAAACTATAGGACATGGTTGATTCCAAAGCTCTCTTCTCATCGCCCCAAAGTGTAGACATGCATGCGGAGTACCCCTTATCCATTGTGTGGGAACAGGAGAATTTTCGATAAAGAGATATTTTGTGGGTGGGATGGAACTCAAGTCCAAACATAAAATTCATTTATGCTTCACATGTACCTTAAACAGTTAGCCTGTGATAATTTTGTACAATATTTTCAATAAATTTTACACATACAACAATTTCATAGTATAGACTTTTCCATTTGTTCCATTGTGTTGACATTCAAACAGTTTCAGATGGGGTCATTTTGGAGTGGAGACATCCATGTTAACATTGTCCTAACTCCTGGTGCTTAGTGCACTGACTGGCATGTAATCTTCTGTCTCCCTTTAAATACTTATTAGATCCCTGGTGGTATTCATGTCCACATTTGGGTACACCTCGTTGTTCACATGGGGTCGGTCTATAATATGCATAGAAGTCTGCTTTTGAAATTGACCTGCTCTTTCGCATTTTCTGTGCATCTACTTCATGCTTTGAGGAAGGGCCTTCAAGAGCTGATTTAGCTGGACCCAGGCATGATGATTGACATTGTTCATACATTGGTACAGGTAGTATTTTTTGGACATTTTTGTGCATCACCTAGGAAGTGTTCTGAAAATCCTGAAGCTCAGGCTGTACCCTAGCACCCTCATGATGGAACCCAAGCCTCACTGCAGTTAACACTTTCTAAAGGGTTCTAATATGTTACCAACATTAACAGCTGTTGCATTAAACACCATCTCATAATGAGTAGAAAGAAACAAACACCCTAGATATAAAGGCAGCATCTGGGAGGGTGGAAAGAATGCTGAGCTGGGATTCAGAAAACCCGGATCTAAGCTCCAAGTCTGCTTACAAGCTGAGTAACATTGGGCAGTGTTCCAGCTGCCTGTTCCACCATAAAAATCACTCCCCAAAACTAGTAGAGAAAAATAGCAACCACTTCATTATGCTCAGAAATCCCACGGCTGAGAACCAAGTGGTGCACAGTGCACACGGCTCATCCCTGCTGTGCCCAGTCTGCGGCCTCTGTTGGGAAGGCCTGAATGGGCAGGCCTGGAACCATCTGCAAGCTTCTTTGCTTACTTGTCTGGGACCAGGACTATGATGAATGTGGACTGTGAGGCCTCTCCAAGTGCTGTGGGCTTTCTTGCAACATGGCAATTTTCACTGCAGCAGGCCAGGACCTCAAAGTGACTGTCTCAATGCAGGGAGGAGCCAAATGCCCACAGCTAAGCCTTGGAGGACACATTGTTGCTCCCGGGGCACTTTCTGAATGGAAAAAAATAAATGCAAGTAGACGGGGCATTTTCACTTTCAGCTTTTTGATACTGATCAAATAAAAGATATGACCTCTATTCCAAGAAGAAATGGGATTTATTTTTTATTAGAAACATTTATTTACCACTCTGGAAGGCAGGAATGTCAAAGAATTTGTGGCAATATTTTATTTTCACTTTTTTCATGGTTATCAGCCATGTTTTTTTTTAATTTTTATTTTAACAAATTTTATTTTACCCCATTCTTCCCTCTTGCACCTCTCCCCCCTTGATGAACAAAAGCTTTGTTTTCATCTTTTCCTCCAATTTTCACTTTTTTCTGTTGTCCCTTCCTTTCTCCCTCGCTCCTCCCTGTTCCTCTTCCCATTTGAACATTTTCTTCTCATTTCCCATATCTCAATTGTGGCAATATTTTAATATCCCCACAGACAGCTTCTCTTCAGCTTGGGTTTACCTCCAGGGCTTGGTACCTGTTGCTGCATAACAAATTGCCATAAAACTTAATGGTTTCCGTCAAGCCACAGTACTTCAGAGTTTCAGTCAGTTAGGAATCAGGGCATGGCTTAGCTAACTCAGGGTCTCCACCAGCTGCTGGAGGGGTTTGCTAGGCTGTTGTCATCTTCAGTGTTTACTGGAGGAAGATTAGTGATCAGCTTCCAGACTCACTTGGTAGCTGGTAGAAGTCAGTTCTAGGCCTCCTACCTAGCATGGTGGCCTGCTCCCCTAAAGCACACAAACTGAAAAGGGTGGGGGCAATTTACTCAAAAGATAGAAATCAAAGTCTCTAAAATTTAATCACACAGCCACACCCTGTCACCTTTGCTGTAGGCTGTTGACTACAGCATGTCACTAGGACTGGTCTACCTTTGGGCGATGACACAGGACGTGAATATTAGAAATCCCTCGTGGCGATTTTAGAAACTGGACTGTCAAACTGCTCTGTAAAATGGAGTATTAGGGTTTTTTGTTTTGTTTTGTTTGGGGGGATTTTTGTTTGTTTTTATTACTGGGGATCGAACTCAGGTATACTCTATCACTGCGTGACCAGCACTTTTAACATTTGAAATAGGTTCTTACTAGGTTGATCATTTGCCCAGACGGGGCTTGAACTTGTAATCCTCCTGCTTTCTTTTCACTTTGGATTCTCTATGACTGTTCAAGTAAAAGATACAACCTCTATTCCCAGGGGAAATGGGATTTATTTTTTATTAAAAAACACTTACCAATGCTTAGATCTATTGTATCTTGTATATTTCCAAAGTAAACTGTGCAAAAGGTCAATGTAAATTTCTTCATGAATCTAATCCTAAAATGTTCACATCCTGTAAAGGCCAATCTTTAGACAAAATGTTGATAAATTCTTGTCTTTAAAAATGATACTTTCTACATGGTTTGATAGCGCATGCCTATAATCTCAGCACTTAGGGGGCTGAAACTAGAGGATCACCATGAGTTCAAAACCCGCCTGGGCTACTAGTGAATTCAAGGTCAGCCTAAAGTTGGTAGTGTGACCCTGTCTTACTACCCCTCCATAGTCCTTTCTTTGTGTACCTATTATAAAAAGGTAAATGAAAATTTTATCTTTCATTTCAACCAAAAAGCTTTAATTGCTGGGGTCAAATAACATTAATAAAATATTACACAGTGTGTATGTCTTAGTTACTTTTCTCTTGATTCTGAGACAAAATATTCAAAAACTGGAGTTAAAAGGGGAATGGTAGAGGTTTGTTGAGGTTTCTGTCCAGCACTGGCTGGCTCCCACGCAGAGCTGCATGGCAGACAGACATCACAAAGGAGAAGGAGTTCATCATGGGCAGAAGGTACCAAAAGCAACAAAAGACCTTATATCTTATCCAGTCTACTCAGGGCTGGCAGCACTCACATCCTTAATCCTGTTATCCGTGGTCCTACCATTACACCATTAATCAGTCCCAGCATCACACACTCTAGATCCAGCTGTGGTGATGGAGGCTGTGTCCATCAGAGGACGCTGCTCAGATGACTTAACCAAAATGATGTCATGGTGGCTCTGTTAGCTTCAGCAACATCCCAGACCAGTGATGGCAATCTTTCTAGAGACTGAAAGCCCAAATTGCAACTAAAAAACCCATTTCATTATTGCAAAGTGGCAACTCTTCAATTAAACCTGAATACTGAGGTTTAAATTTAAAAAACACGACTGGCTGTGAGGGTGACTTGGCTTATGTGTCTAGACAGGACTATGAATTCCTCCTGAGGCATGCCTGCCACAGGTTCACCATCACTGTTCTAGACTACGATTGGTGCCCTCTGGGTCACGAGTTTGGACATAGAAGAAAACAGGTCATGGGATGTTCCTGGCTTAGGGGATGAAGTGGCCTTTTAGCCTATTGGTGCCCTGTAATTGTTGGCAGTGAAATCCAAGATCAGTATGGAAGAATGTTATATAGGAATTAGATGTTATTAGATTTGTGTTCCAACAAGTAAATTTAAGGTAGGTGAGAGACAGTAACCTTAAATTTGCACCCAGACTTTATGACTGAAACTCTTGTAGGATGTGACTCCTTACAATCACAATGAGAGTAAAATATGCCAACAGACATTAAATGTACAGAGGCCTAACACGAAGGAAGTGGAGTAAACACTCAGGAATTCCCAGTCAACACAAAGTGTTGTTCACAGTCACCTCAATGCTAGCCTCGTCTGACTGTCCAGATATATGGACTTTCTTTTTTTCTCCCTTTTTCTGTTAGCTTGAAGATTCTCACACTTTCAACATATATGAAGTTAGATTGTACACACAGGACCATATAATCTTCTTTATGGGAAGATTTGAGCTGTTGTGACTCTAGGAGCCCCTTACTCCAAATACTGTCTCTAATCTCTAGCCTCCATTTGTCATCTCTGGTTTGTGACAGAGCCCAGGAGAAAGCTAAGAAGAGCAGGACCCAGGGCAATGGCTAGGAGAATGGAGGAAAGAGGACAGAGGGAAAAGCACTTATCTAGATAACAAAGGCTCTGTTTCCCAGTTCCTCTCTTATCTCCCAGTCAGTGTTCTTGTTACTCCTCCTGTGCATATTCCTCTCTGCAGAAGCCAGGAGCTCGGGACAACTTCTTGACCTCAATCCATTGCCTCCTCTCTAGGAACATTAAACTAGGTTCTCAGTATAGATTAGCTCTTTCTTTTTAAAATTTGTTTTCAGTTTCCTCCTTAATGAGTGGAACACAACAATGATACTGATCTCATGATTGTCAGAGGATTGAGTTGACACAGTTGTTGGCATAGTAACCAGGTACGTTGTGCACTCTCCATATCTGTTAGCTGATTCTTCAGCCCTAACATCTAGGAATTTTTACAAAGTAATCCATTTATTTTTCAGTAGACACAGAAAAACAATACTGTAGATAACAATTATGGATGCACTCAGATTGCCTTTGACTTTGATACTGTGCCAAAATTTTCTCTTTGGCTCCAACTTCTGTCTTTGGAAGACCAAGATGATTTCCTTTTCTTTTGGTCAGTTGGTTGTTTTTTTTTGTTTTGTTTTGTTTTGTTTTGTTTTGAGACAGGGTCTTGCTTTGTAGTTCAGGCTGGCCCTGAGCTCAGCCTCAAACTCACATCACAGCAATCCTCCTGCCTCTGCATCTCAAGTTCTGGGGTTACAAGCATGAGCCACCACGCCCAGCACTATGGTATGTGGCACTGATTGCTGCTGAGAGTGAGTCTCCATGCCAAGTATGGTATGTGGTTAACCGGGATCAAACCTGGGTCCTTGTGCTTGCAAGACAAGTGCCGGAACCACTGAGCTAAATCCCTGGCCCTGGTCAATTGGTTTTTGCGGGTACTGGGGATAGAATCCAGGGGGCACTCTATCACTAATTTACATCCTTATACTTTTAATTTTTTTTTTAAGTTTGAGACATAGTGAGCTAAGTTTTACAGGAAGGACTTGAACTTGAGATCCTCTTCCCTGAACCTCCAGAGGACTGGGATTTTAGGTCTGTGCTACCGTACTGGGCTTCATTTCTTGTATTCTCAAATTTGTCCATTATCCATAATCATATTTCAGGTAGGTACTACATACACCTTCAGCATAAAAGTTCAGCTATGTTAGTGAGACTTGTCACTCAAAGTTTTGTGACTTTCTAAATATTTGCTTTCATTCTATATGTCACTAAAAGTGAAAAGTCCCTTTATATGCTTTAAATATTGAAATTCTAATTGTTGAGATATATACACATTTATCAAGTAACATGCTATGATGATTAATGGTGGCTGCTAAAGCTACTAAAATTAAGTATTAAAAAAGTACAAAAGGTTTTCTCATATTATGAATAGACAAGTATTAAGAACATTAAGAGAATATAGGGCCAGGGTTTTAGCTCAGTGGTTCTGGCGCCTGTTTTGTAAATGCAAGGCCCCCTGGTTCCATCAGGGTTAACCACATACAATACTGGGCATGGAGACTCACGCCCAGCAGCAATCAGTACCATATAACACAATGCGGGATGTGGTAGCTCACATCTATAATCCCATCACTTGGGAGGCAAAGGCAGGAGGATTGCTATGACATGAGTTTGGGGCTGAGCTCAGGGCCAGGCCAGCCTGAACTGCAAAGTGAGACCCTGTCATGATGTGGGAGAGGACAGAAAATAATTCCTTAATAATTAATAATAATTCCTTAATAATTCCTATAAGTCAAATTGCTTTAACCTGAAGATAGCATTTATAATCCTACTTTTGAAAATAAGTTGGGCATGGTGGTATACATCTGTAATCCCAATACCCAGAGGAGTATTAGGCAAGAGATCACATATTCAAGCTCAATCAGGACAAGTTAGTAAGACCCCCTTTTTTTTTTTTTTGAGACTAAGTCTTGCTTTTATAGTTCAGGCTGACCCTGAGCTCAGCCTTGAATTTACAGCAATCTTCCTGCCTCTGCCTCCTGAGTGCAGGGATTACAAGCATGAGCCACCACACCCAGCCCTGTGGTATGTGGTACTGATTGCTGGTGGGTGTGAGTCTATTGTTATTTGTGGTTACTGGGGATCAAACCCAGTCCTTGTGCTTGCAAGGCAAGCACCAGAACTACTGAGCTAAATCCCCAGTCCCATAAGAGCCTTTCTTAAACCTTAGTTACTCTAAGATGGATGCAGGGGATCACAAGTTCACAGCTAGCTCAGCCAATTTAGCGAAACCTTATCTCAAAATACAATATAAAGAGTGTGGAGGATGTACTCATTGGGCACAAGGCTCTGGGTTAAATCTCTATTACCACAAAGACAAACAAAAATGTAAACATATAGTAGCTGGAAATATTCCACAAGAATGTTACATGCTTTTTGACCCAATGAATCTTATAATAATTGGGATAATAAAAAAAAAGTGGAATGTTCAAGAGTAAATACTATAATTCTAACATTGAAAAATTGATTTCTTTTATAATTTTACACAAATAACCTTGTAAATTAGTGAGTGTGAACTGGGCATAGTCACACACCTGTAATCCCAGCACTGTGGAAAGCTCAAACGGTACGAATATGAGTTTAAATCCAGCTTAGACAACTAGCAACTTAGTGAGATTCTGTCTCAAAATAAAATATAAAAATGATGTGGTGGTGTAGCTCAGTGCAAAGGCCCTCAGTTTAATCCCTCTGAGAGGTGTGTGTATGTTGGGATGAGGGGTGGGGGTTCCAGGAATCAGACCTCGGACCTGCCTAAGTACAGTACATCCTCAACTCTCTTAAATTCTTAGATAATTCATCTTATCCATTTCCATGTTTGTCATGAGCATAGGAAGGAAAATTCTTATTTGTGAATATTTGTAATGTCAGAGGGGAAAGCAAAGAGAATATTACCATTATAGTTCAATATTTCAAGGAAACATACCTGTAAATTATGTTCAGTAACATCCATGAATCATCAAGTTTAATTCAGAGGTAATAAATAATTTTAAGGAGAGAAACAAGCAACAAAAAATAGAACCTGAGTATAGAGTCCACAGTGAATGACCTTCCTCATGTTGTACAGAGGATAAGCTGCGTAACTGTATGTAGGGCCTTTTTCATGTGTGCAGGGCCAGTGCTGTGTAGAATGATGTCTATACTAGCAACTTCAGAGCTGGCAGTGCTGAGAAATTTTCTTCTCTATCACACCAATATTTTACTTCAGGTACTAAGTTGTTTTTAATGAATCAAATTTTCAGACTGTGGAAGGAGTTGGGTGGTAGACCAGTTGGCTCACACATGTGACATCCTGAACTTGATCCCAACTACAAATAATTTCCTAGGAAAGGAAGGAAATTTGTGTGGTAATTGCTTTTTAAGTAAATATTTTCAAATTTATTCTTGTGAACCAGAAGTTCATTCTGAAGTATAATTCTGTTTTCAACAGAATATACATTTTAACTCACAGCATTTGGCAATTAGCTCAAATATGAGTTAATCACACTTCTTATGTGAGGATTTATTTCCTGTATCCTTTGTCATGTTACTATGATGATAATCAGATATCAAATTACTGTAATCCTCAAACGTGCAAATATTTTGATTCTTTATTTTGTTCAGTCAAACTGAGTAACTATACCTGAGCTTCCATTTCGTCTAACACAAGAAAGGTGGGCTAGCCAATCCCTTGCCAACTCCACTCCTTCTGAATTAGCTCTTGGCTTCCTCAAGTGAAGTATCAGACCCGATGCAGCCTTCCTCGCTCTGTTCTCTCTCGTTCTCCTAGGAGTTATGTGAGACCCACAGCACCAATCCCTGTCTCTGTGTCAGAGACCCCGCTCAACATTAGAATTACAGGCCACCCACTCATCTCATGAGGAGACAAGCTGGAAGTCTAGGGCTCTGTGCCAAAATCTTCCACTTTGTCCATGAGGCCAAATCTGTGCATTTTTCTCGCTCTGCCTCTATGTTAGACGGTGAAGAATTCTTTAAAGACAGTCATGCTATAAGTTCAATTACTTTAACCTGAAGATGATTATAATCCTATTCTTTTTTTTAAAAAACCAGAATTTAAGCTTTGATTTTGCCACTTGGCAGTCATGGGGAGTGCATACCCAGGATAGGACTTTAGAAGTGTTTTTTTGACATTTTTGTCTCCATTTCTAGAACTACAATAGTGAATGTAATGTTTAACATTGATTAAAACACGAGAGGCTGGGGGCATCGCTCAGTGGTGCCACTGCCTGCCTGGCAAACACAAAGTCCTGAGTTTGATCCTCAGTACTACGAAAACCCTAATAAAACAAAACAAAGAAAGCACGAAAGATATTTGGCACATTGAAAACACTTTCCTATGTAACTTATAGCCATTATCAGGGATCTATACGTGAGTCTCTGACTCTGAGTTTGTTTTTTCCCCATCATATCAATGAAAATAACACCTCCTTCACTTGTTAAGGAATAAATGAAATAACATACTACATAAACTATATTTTCTTTGAAAATGTAAGCTATCATTTTGATCATATGCCAAGATTCATGCTTTGACATACTTTGACAATACTTTCTTCTTTTAAGAAAAAGAGACACTGAAAATGTGAAGAATTTTCATCCAAAGATTTGTAACACCATTTGTTAACTGAGCCTGAAAACATGAGCAACCATAAATTGTCTTGTAAATGATATGTTTTTAAACCCCACTGAAACACACATACACACACACACATGCACTCACACACACACACACACACACACACACACAGAAAATCACACATGGAAGCTAGAAGGCCAGTTTGGGGTAGAAAACAGGAGAGTGCGGAAAAAAGAAAAACATTGGAGTTGAGTCAAAGAGTTTACAGAAGAAATTCATGAGCCTATAGATAACATCAACATGTGCTTTTGGCCAGTACCTTAAACAGAACTCTTAATTGGCAGTGAGCTAGCTCAAACTGGCTTCAATAAAAGGAATTTTTATTGGCTCATGTAAGGAAAAAAATCTAGGGATAGATCATCTTTAGATCAGAGTAAATCTGGGGAAGATAGTTTTCCTAAAGCAGATCAGAGATCAGAGGTCAATGCGTGGTCACTGATCCAGGGAGAGCAGTCTCTCCAGAGCCAAAAGCAATATACTTTCATGATCATAAATAGTGCACAAAGTTTAGAATGAGCAAGGTATAATTCAGCCTCTATGAGTGCATTTGACGTAATACATTGATATATAAGGTTTGAAGCTGTATCTGGGTTCTGACGAAGACACAGACCACCATGGCGTCAAAGAGTTTTCACCTTGACTCAAGAGGCCAAATCAGTTCTGTGTTGGAAACCTCAGGCCCAGTTCTAAGTTTTTAGGAAAGACTTCTTACTGGCTCCTTCGTCCCTGAAAAAAATGACTTCAGTAAAAAGGTATTTTTATTGGTTCATATAACTGAAAAAGTCTAGGATACATCATCCTGAAATATCACTAAATCTAGGGACGAGAGTTTGCTTAAAGTCAACCAGGGATACAACCAGTCAAGGTCAACTGTGATATAAGTTATATATGCAGTCACTTTGTCCAGGGGATGGAAAACATGAGATGGTTTGGGGGAGCTGAAAATCATGGTAGAAAGGGAACACTGCTAAAAGTGTCTAAGAAAGAATATTCTTTTTTTTTAAATCTTTATTGGTACATTATATATACACATCATGATTGCACTCCATAATGGGGATTTGTACCAGTATAAGACACAACTTAATTCTCATTTTTTCACATAGCCCTACCCACCCTACCACCCCCCCATACACATAAAATTTGTTTCCTTACTTTTTTGTTACAATCTCAACATTTTCCCCCTTCACCCTATTTTACATTGAGCATTTTGTATTTCACAATATATAACATACAATGCTAGGACTCAAAAGAAAATTCTATAAAAACTCAGAAAGACTCTTCTAATGAGGGCCTGTCCCTTTAAAATTTTGGACCTATCAGTAAGTCTCAAAAGAGGTACTGGCACAGATACCACCACCATTTCTCTTCCATTTAGCTAAGGAACTCTTCAGTCTGTAAACTGGCCTGGAAGAGTTAGCAACCTGCCACGTCCTGGAAGGCAGCCAATTCAGCAGTCAATAGTGACCAATGCTAACAAGCCAGAGAAAGGAAAATCTGTACCTGGGGACTGGTGTGTACTCTTTCTGGCTATAAAGGGGTATCCTTCTACTTCAGGGGCCAATCTTATAAACTAGAAGGATATGATGAGTTACTTTGCTACCTAATAAAGGACAAAATAATATGAAAACAAGTAGAAGACAAAGTTATTCATCTCCTCTCTTTTCTAACGACTGACTAGCTTCTAAAAAATCAATTTGTTGTTTTCAGAAAATTTATTGTCTCCTTTTTCAGAAAAGCCACAATGAAACAGAACCTCTCATAGACTTTACAACCAGTTTTTTCCCTTGTTGGCATCTTGCATTAGGTTGATGCATATAGAAGTCCTTATTTATTCAAGTTTCCTTAGTTTTTACTCAGTATTTTGTTGCCCAAATTACTCCAGGTTTGTCCATTGGGGAGTTCTTCAATTAGCATCTATATTCCTTTGATGTACCTCCATCCTTTCATTGTTTTTATCTCTTCCTTACTTTTAGACACCATAAGATGGGCTGAGCTTATCTTTATATTCCCTGTCCCGAGGCTGGAATCAGTAGTTTCTTGAAGGAGATCTGGTTATTGGAAAATGATATTTGATTTCCAGATCTGAGCACTGGTGTGCTTCTTGTCAGTGGAGTCTTGTTGCTTCTAGGATTTATGAGCTTGACAATATAAACTGATATACTAATTTGTGTATACACACCTATCTGTAACTACCTCTAGCTTTACCCATATAAGTATGAAGCTAACATGAGTTCCATCTGATGTCTTCAACTCTAATCCAGTAGAGTTATGATTTATGGTAGCCCTCTCCTCTTGCTCTTGTATAACCTGCCACTCCAACAGTAAAGACAACTGGCTACCACCATTCACTATTGAATCTTAAATTTGAAACAAAGGATAAAAATGTATAGTCCCAGCTGAAATATAGTAATGATATATATTGGTCCAATTAAGCCTTACAAAAAAGTCTGTCCTTTTCCTCTGTTCTTATTCTTAAAATTTAACCTGAAATGTTCAGAATTTGTGACCTTCCAACATGTGTTAAAGAAACCAGTTCTCAATAGGAAGGCAGTGGGTTACCTGATATGTCTTTTTCAGTTTTTAATTGAGACTAACGCAAAAATTTGGTCTATAAAGAATTAAGAGCATCATACCATAGCAGTATATGGGCACCCATGTTTATAATGGCACAATTGCTATAGCTAAATCTTGGAAACAGCTCAAATGCCCATCAACTGAAGATTGGATAGGGAAGGTGTGGGCTTTTTATACAGTCAAGTAGTACTCTGCCATAAAGAATGATGAGCTTCAAACATTTATAGCTAAATGGTTGGACCTTGAGACTCTTAAGTGACATAAATGAGACACACACACGCTTAAATATCTCAGTATTTCTTTGCCATGAGAAACTGAAAGTGGAAATAAGGACTAAAATGTGTAATAGATTTTGGGAAATGGGAATAAAATGGACAAATAGGAAGGGGAACAAGGGAAGGGGGGAAGGAAAGAAGGGACAAGAAAAAAGGGAAAATAGAAAAATGGAAACAATGCTTTTTCCCATAGAGAGGGAAGGGAGGAATGAGATAAAATAAAATTTTTAAAATATTGGTATATTTAATTCTAATTGGACTTTTTTTTTTTTTTTTGAGACAGAATCTCACCCTACAGCTCAGGCTGATCTTGAGCTATGTGGCCAAAGTTGGCCTTGAACTTGTGGCAGTCCTCCTACCTGAGCCTCCTGAGTGTGTGTCACCACACCTGGCTCTAATTGGACTTAGGTGGCACAGCTCTGAAATCAGAAAATGAGCACTCCAGAGATAACTGTGTCCTCATCACATGCCTATGGTAGTCACTTTAGATGTGGTATTTATTGCATGGCTTCTCTCTGTCCACCTCTGGGCAAGGTTTCCTTAAGACAAATGCAATGAACAGCCCAGTGAGGCACCGCAGCACAGACTTAAACTAGGAAATGGACGTGCTGATCTTCTTCCATTATTATTATTATCATTCTTTTGTAGTACTGGGGATTGAGCCAAGGGCCTATACATACTAGGCAAACCCATTAACACTGCATGATAATTCCAGCCCCATTTTGATTTCATGAAAAAAAAAAAGTGGAAAGAGATAGGTTCTGGGAACCCAGCAATTTTTATCTTCCTTGGAGAAACTCTTCAAAAATCATTGCAGGGGCCGGGGAGTTAGCTCAGTGGTTCCGGCGCCTGTCTTGCAAGTGCAAGGGCCCGGGTTCGATTCCCCCGGTAACCACATAACAATACTGGGTGTGGAGACCCATACCCAGCAGCAACCAGTACCACATACCACAGTGCCGGGAGTGGTGGCTCACGCCTGTAATCCCAGCACTCGGGAGGCAGAGGCAGGAGAATTGTGATGTGAGTTTGAGGCTGAGCTCAGGGCCAGCCTGAACCACAAAAGCGAGACCCTGTCTCAAAAAACCTAAAAAAAAAAAAAAAATCATTGCACAGAGTTAATTGTAAAAGAAAAAAAAATCTGCGTAAGTATTAATCATTATGGGACCAAATAAATGCATTTAATCATGCTGTGGAAGTAAAATGAATAAAATATATGTGCATACCTGAGTCTGGCTATGTACTGAAAACAAAGTTAAAAGACAAAAACAACTCACAGAATGATACACACAGCAGAACACTATATCTGTT
>PVIR01022460.1:0-28159 GCA_004026965.1 Petromus typicus
ACACACCGAATAGTCTAAAGAAACTGTCTTCACTGCATAGTTCATTTAATTAATAAACTGACAATCACTCAAATTCTCAAATTGCTAAATTGGGATTTCAAAACTACTACTAAATTATTAGTGAATAAGAGAAAAAGTCATTTATTTTTAAAAATGCATATATTTTCATCTTACATTTCTCCTAATAGGAAATATAATGCATATATTCACTTTTTTATATCACCTAAGAAGAAATTCTTATTTTAGAATATGTAGGCCATTCACTACAATCTGTATTTTTAAAACTGTCACTATTTCTTTAATACTAAAAAAAAAAAAAAAGTGCACATTTGTTTTCACTTCTTAAGAATGAGAGAGACTGGAACTCATGTGTGTGTTGTAGGGAGAAGGGACAGCCAGGGGTTCCAGGAAGGTGTGGTGATTCTGGATTCGGTTTAGGAGTCGCTGTGCCACAGGTCTGAATTCTCTTTCCCAGTGAAGTTTGTGATAGTTTTTTAGATCTTGGTCAAAACTGCTATCCAGTGCTAGTTCTTCATCTGTTTCAGAAAAATTAAAATGAGAGTGAGTATGTGGAAGTTAATCCTATTGAATAATGTAATTATCGATGACACATGTAAAACTCATCCTGGGTCAGCTCTAACCCCAATGTGACACAAAGAGAGGCTGTGGGGATTAAAAGGACATTCGTTTGTTTTTTGAGGGTGGGTTCACATTGCCCAGGATGGTATGAAACTCCTCCAGCCTCAGTTTCCCACGTAGCTAGGACTATAGGTACAAGCCCCAAATGAAAAAGGCTTTTTTAAATAGAAACTCTTTACTCTCTGCAAATATTTAAAACAAATATATTTTAGTCTCTTAATAATTTTCTTTTCAAAAGCTCCTAAAATGAAATTGGACTTTCTTTTAGTCTCTTTGTTTTTTAACCTAAAATTTTGCATCTAAATTTCAGATAACTTTTCAGAATAAACAAAGCATTAGTAGGTTAGTCTCTTTGTTTTTTAACCTAAAATTTTGCATCTAAATTTCAGATAACTTTTCAGAATAAACAAAGCATTAGTAGGTTACTTCCTTACAGACACATTAGAAAAGTTATTTACTTAAATGACAGACATAAAAAGAGTGAGGAGATCCTGGGGGGAAGTTGGCTACTTGAGTTTGATACTTTACTAAAGGGCTAGCAGGAGCAAAGCCCTGATGTGTAGCTCAGCACTGCAAAAACAAATGAGCAAACCCTACTGAAAATGAGAACTCTGTTGGCTTCAAAGCAGCAAGGATATACTTTTTTTTTTTTTCTTTTATTTTTGAGACAGGGTCTCACTTTGTAGTTCAGACTGGCCCTGAACTTGCTATGTGGCCCAGGCTAGCCTCCAACTCAGCAATCTTCCTGTCTGTGCTTCCAGAGTGCTGGAATTACAAGTGTGAGCCACCATGCCCAGCACTGTGTTGTGTGGTACTGATCGCTGGGGGCCGTGAGTCTCCATGCCCAGCACTGTGGTATGTGGTTACCAGGGATCAAACTCATGACCTTGTGCTTGCCAGGCAGACACTGGAACCATTGAGCTAAATCTCTGGCCCAGGCATATACTTCTTTAAAAAGACAGCCCACACTCTGCAATTACTGACCAGTGCAGAACTTTGAGAATTCTAAGGAGTGTTAAAGTCCCAAGCAAGTCCATAAACAATGCAAAAAATAAAATAAAAAAATCACATCTTAATGAAAAAAATGCAAAATTGCAACTTTAATGTCATTGTTGATGAAAGGACACCCTGAATTCTATGATCACCATAGGTATATCCAACCAAGAGGGGAGATGAAAGGCCTGGGAAGTTTCTGAGCCAACTAGCCACATTTTTACTTGCTTCTACTGGGCCTCACCCCTTGCTCCATGTGACCGACTTGAGGAAAGAGCACTGGCTTGCCAGTCAGAAGTGGCTCCACCACTTCTGAGGTCTGTGGCCCGAGGCTGACTTCTTCAACAGCAACCACTAGATCCCAAAAGGACCACAAATGTTGCTGCTTACATCATTTGCAAACATTTTTCACTACTCTGTTTACATTAGATTTGATACACTGAATGTTTGTGTATGCTCCCTGTGTACTTTGGCAGTACAGATATTACTGTCACCACCCCGCATAAGATAAGGGGGTGTCCAGTCCCAGCATACATCTCCCCTTCTGCCTCGCAGCCAAGCGGACAGCTATGCAACGCTGAGATAAATTCCAGGCAGACAGGCTGCTTCAGCAAGGCGCCCCGTGGAAGCAGAGCGGGCTCTCCCTGCCTGCAAGATAACCAGGGCCTCCAGGGAGAACAACGCAGAGTATGCCTGGAGTCTGCACAGCCCGCCCTCCTCCGGACTGACTTCAAATTCCCCAGTCATCTTCCTTCTCACTTCTTTCTAGATCTGCTGAGTTCTGAACTTTGGTCGAGAAAGGAATCCCTTTGTTTTATGCCTTTCTTTTCCAAGCTGCTTAAGCAGACCTGTCCTTGGTCCAGGACTTTGATTGGATTTGATCATTTTTACAAAATGGAGTGGTTTTCTTTCCCATCCCCTTTCTTTCTCCCTCCCCCTCTCACTCTCATATTGAGATGTTGTAACTCTTCCACTACTGGTGTTTAGAAATTAGTTTATCTATGTTCAGATCATATTAATTCTAAATTGGGTTAAACAATATACAAACGTAACCAAACAGTAATATCTGTACTGCCAAAGTACACAGGGTCCTTGGCAGCTACATGCAAAAGAAGCAATTTTAGGGTAAACAGCAAACACTCAGAGTATTACATTATACTGGATACTGAGTTTTGAATTTGCACTTCAAAAGATAGTGAAGACTGATTTGATGTACATCTATGATTTTCAAACCTACTGTGACCCATAGTAAGAAATGCATTTAACATTATGATTCTGTATATATCACTTAATAGTTATGTACAAACAACAAATGCTTCAGAATAGAATTACTAGATGTAACATTTTCTGATTCTTCCTTTGCTTTTTTTCTTTGTATTAAGGATTGAACCCAGGGCCATCACACTGAGCTACATCCCTAGATCTCGTCATTTTTAAATTTTGAGACAGGGTCTTGCCAAGTTGCCAAGTCTGGGCTTGCTGGGATTATAGCCATGAACTACCACACTTGACAAATTATTTCATTTTTTAAAAAGATGTTGGAGCCAGGCGTGGTAGTGCATACTTATAACCTTAGCACTCTAGAGATAGGCAGAAGGATCACCATGAATTCAAGGCAGGCCAGGGCTACACAGTGAGACCTGTCTCAATCAGTTACAAATAACCAAACTGACTTCATGAACCCCAGTGCAAAAAGGATCAATTTAGACAATCATTCTTAGCTTTCTTAGTACATTGCATATTTTCAAATGCTCATATTTGAGAGCCAAGCCAGGTGACACACACCTATAATCCCAGTACCCAGTAAACTGCGACAGGCAAGACCTTGTGAGTCAGAGGCAGCCTGGGCTACAAAGAGAGTTCAAGGCCAGACTGGACTACATAGCCAGATGCTATCTCAGAAAAACAAAACAAAAAATAATGACATTATAACAAAAAAGAAAAGGAAATAAATTTTACGTATACGGGGGGGGTGGTAGGGTGGCTAGGGCTATGGGAAAAAATGAGAATTAAGTTATGTCTTATACTGGTACAAATTTCCATTGTGGAGTGCAATCATGATGTGTATATGTAATGTACCAATAAAGATTTCAATTAAAAAAAGAAAAAACAAAAACAAAAACTCAAATATTACAATTTGAAATAAAGGTATCAGAAAATACTAAAAAGACTCAGAACAATGAATCTACCAGTGATGATGATAACCCAAGCATCATTCCAGTTCAAGTGCACGGTAGCACCAGGCACCAGTTCCTGGCTTGCTGGAGGGACATGTGGCAGCCATGTCCTCCTCTGCAGAACAGTCTTCATCTGTCCCGGAAGCACTGAGTGCTTCCTGGCAGAAGCCTGACGGTGTGCGCGCCGCTGGAACACTGGGCCCATCCACCCTCCTCATGAAGCCTGCGGGCCCCGTTCCATAGCGGAGGGCGGGCAAGCGCACAATAGCAGAGTGTTCTTCACAGGCTTGCTCGGGCTACCAGAGTGCCAGGTGCGCCTGCTTAGAACTTCCGGGTAAATACATCAATCAAAGGTTTATGAGCGACTGCAGTATGCCAGAAGGTTTTACCATTCTTTCCAAGCCTCTTTCCAGAAAGACTCAACTATGTTAAGGATCATTACTTTCTCCCTTTTTCCCTAATCGCCCTGCAATAAAAAGTTAGGGAACTTTTATTATTATATGAATTGCCTTGCCATTATTTCCAAAAACAGCCCTCAGTTCTTCAACCTGGGCCTCTCATTTAACAGCTCTTCCTGCTTTCAAAATAGCTCATTTTTTATTGTTATCTTTGAAAAATAATCAAAATTCAAGTACTGCATTACCTGCATGCCCATTTCACTCGCAGCAGGCCGACTTTCCAGACACAACCGCAGCCCTGTCAGAAGTAAGGGTCAGAGCGCCACACCACTGAAGAAGCCAAGAAGAGTGCAGACCACAGAGCCCACAAGGTCCTGGCCTCCCTTGGCTCCCTGATCAAACTCTGCTTATTCTATTTCTCCACCATAGGCTCCTTCCATGGTGGGGGTCGGGGTGTACTACACAACAGAACAGCAGAGAAACCCAGGCTCAACGCTCCTCTTCCGATGAGTCCTGCCTACAGTGTGTCTGCAGGCACATCATCTAGACTGACTTTCCTCATGTCACTTCGCAAATAACCGCAAACTTTTTGTGACAACAGAATGAACATGTTTTTAAAAGTATAAGACACTGTTAAATGCCGAGGGTGTGACTCAGTGGTAGAGCACTTGCCTAGCGCACAAAGGCCCTCAATTCAATCCCCAGAAACACACAAAACGCAACCTTAAGGCAAAGGTACAGTGCTGTTAAGACACAGGTGCCCTTACTGTTAGCCAGTCTACAAGCATTTATCAAGTATACCTACTCAGTTTGAGGCAGTGTTTTTTCCCTAAAGTGGCTGAGTTGGAAAGGGGAAGATGAAATGTAGGAAACATTAATACAGGAGAAGTCAGACAAGTCACAATTACGTAATCGCTGTATGAGGAGTCGATAGCTACGGTCAGGATCTATGAGAAAGGTCTTCAGGACAGCAGCACTTGCATAGCAGACAGGGCAGAGGGCGCATGCCAAGGCCACAGGCTGCAGAGGCCCAGAATGAGAGCGACAGACCAACCACAGTGGCTCCCAGGACACTGGCCACCCCCAAGCTCTGAAGCCATCAATCCTGCAGTCTTCTGGGTGGTCCTTGGCAGGGTGCCCCCCATCCAGGCTATTTATGGTAAGAAAGGGAGCCAGAGGTAAGCTGTCTGTCACGGAGGCTTCACCACCTACACACAAAGCCTTAGGCCATAGGAAGGTGACTCACTGAGCCAGCCACATCTTCCTCCTGAAAGGGAGACAGGAGGAGACAATGCAGGAGACACAGACACACGGAGCTCAGCACGCGGAAGCTCTGAGGGAGCGGAAGCCACGACCAAGCAGGAGCCTGCAGGAAGCAAAGGGAGAAAAGAGAGGATTTTCTCCTCCCCAGCAGAGCCCAGAGAGGGTTCAGGACTCAGCTGCCGAGGTTCCCTGGGGCTGTGGGCCATGTGTCTCTGAGCCCTCAGCCCCGGGGCTGGCTTCCCACCTCACTGAACGGCGAACTGAGCGCACCTGGGGGAAGATTTCAAACACAGATTCTCAGCTCACCCACAGCTCCTGGGTCGGAGCCCTCAGGATGGGCAGGACGCGTGTTTTCTTCATCTCGAAGCTGATTTCCATGCTCTGCCCATAGGAGAATTAGAGGAGCGAGGGAGGCCGCTCATAGTAGAGCACTTGCTAGCACAAGAGGCCGCGGGCCCGTCCCCAGCACCAAACATAAAATAAGAACCGAGTCAGGCAAGCGGAGCATGCCCTTCGGCCTCCCGAACAGCGTCCCAAGAGAGCCCCGGCCGAATGGGAACCTCAGTCATTTGTCTTTCCTTACTCTCTGTATTTTAAGCACACACAAAATTATATTTACCTGGAAAAAAGCCCATTTCACAATCTCCTAGTCCACCTGAACCTTTCCAATAGCTCCCGCATCTCAGCTCCTCCTCGCTAACACTTTGTCACAACACGGCTCACAAGCGCTCCAGGCCTCCTTCGAGGCCTTGCCAGGGCTCAGGGCAGACACAAGGCTCTCTGTACATACACGTTCACATCGTCCCAATGGCTGCCAGGTAGACATTAAGCAGCCCTACCTTCGAGGTGATAAAATATAAATTCCAGGCAAGGTAAGCCCAAGGTTAAGAAGTTTGCAAGCACAAAGCAAGGACCTAAATTCAGAACCATGTACCTTCTTATTCCTCCATTATGCTCTTGGGACACTTATTGAGCCTCCCTACCAACTCCCGAGGGTGAGACACGGAGTGGCAAGTCCCCATTTTCAAGATGAAAAGATCACTCCACCGAGTGGAGGCAGGATTTGAACCAGTGGCTTTGGAGTTGCACAGCACCGTTTGCCAGACTTGCCACTCAGTGGCTGGGCAATGGTGGGTATGCCTCCTCTCTGTGGGGAAAAGGATACTGAAATCACTCAGCTCGGGTACTGACCCAAATCACTGCTTTTAGAGATAATCCAGGATGAAAAACTTATTCCTCAAAACAAGACAAAAAAAAAACCACAGGAAGTGACGATCTTCTTTAGTCTGTACAATTTTAGTTTCTACCTTTTAAGAATATAGGCTTCACTGTGATGCATACAGTTCCTCAGACCCTTTCCCTGGGCCACTAACACTGCTAACTAAAATGTAGAGGTCTGTTTACAGGCATGGTTGAAAACAAACCAGCCTTCAGCCATAGTTTCCCAGTTTCCATAGTGTCAAAATACTTTTAAACAGAGTTGTGCGGAATTTGTGGTTCGGCAGCCTATAGGAAGATGAAAAGAGAAAATATATAGAAAGAGAAAAAAAAAGTCATTAAAATAGTCATGACTGCAGTGAAGGAGGTAAAAGTCCCGTCCCCACGGTAGGCGGCACTCAGCTGCTTCTAGAGAAGTTCCAAGTTATAATACGCGCTAACATCTCTTGTTGCTTATAGAAAAACAGCTACCCAAACACACATCGATATTGATTCGTACAGGTCACCAAAAAAACGTTTCTCTTATCACGCATTGAGGAAACTCAGATTCGCTTACCCAAAAATGATGACAGGAGGACTAAGAGCTTGCCGGCGTCTTCATCTCCAAAACACGCTGCAGCGTTTGGGGTATTTTCACTGAAGTTCCATAACGTTTTGCAAACCAAGCAGGCCAGCTGCCAATCCGTAGGCCCAAAATCTCTTAAACAGTCCACTAACCTAAGTGTATAAAAGTCAGAGAGAAGTCAGAGTCTGCCTTTAATGTGGGTGTGTTCACCATGATTATCCTGTGATACTTAATATGTGTCCTAAATGATTCAATGGTCATTTAAAATAATTTAATACTTGCAAATTTAAATGGCTGCAAGGTAGCAATAATTCATTGGTGGGTGATTTTAAGCATCTAATGGAACCCCGATTACCACTTTAGTCCCAGCCTGGGGCTTTGGAATATGGAAATATGTCTGTCCCCAGAAATGGGAGAGGCTTAGGCTCCTGGGAAGCTGTGTCCTTGGACCCTGAGTCAGGACTCCATGCCTGGACACTTACTTTTTAATGCCTCCTCCCTCCTTTAGGACACCACGCTTATCTTTATCCACAGTGAGATTCAGGAGAACACCACAGGCAGAGAAGCAGAGGTCCTGGTGCTTCACGTCTAGCAGTGTGATGAGGAACTTGTGTACTGGAGGGCAGAGAACAAACGCAGATAAGGGGAGGCTTCGGGCTCACAGATGCATCTAATTCTACAAATGGGACAGTGGAAATGAGAGGGAGTGGCTTGCAGCACCTGAAGCTTGTCAGGAGCCTTAAGCCATTTATTTTTCCTAAGCCTGTATCCACTTCCCAGCAGTGGGTTCCCCACACCTACTGCTCCCAGAGCCTGCTCCCCCACTCCCAGGTCTTCTACTGTAACTGAGCCAGGCAAGGTCCCACCCCAGGGTAGTGACAGAGTTCCTGCGGTGGAAAGGGAACACAGGGAACGTTCGCCTGTAACTCGGGAAGTTCTCAGGAGCCCTTGAGAACCTCCAGGAGCAACTGTAAATGCACAGAGTGGGGGAGGGAAGTTTCTCTCTCTCATGAGATCTTCTCTGAGGCCTCCCCAGCCTGGGTAGGACACTGAGATGGCAGCGCCCCCAGCGTGCATCTGTCCCTGGAAACCATTTTCCTTTCCCTAAGAAAAGGAACTGGGAACCCTGTCTCTGACCCTAGAGCTGAGCAAAGGGTGGCTGAGTTACGGCTCCACCTCTCCCTGCTTGCTGTGCACCTGAGAAGGGCCCTCTGCTCTGGCCTCAGGCCCGCTGCCTGCTGGGCAGAGCTGACCCTCCGAAGGAAGCACACCCCATGGAAACAGTTCTCTCTGGGGTGGAGAGATGGTGGGTGGCAGTTTGCGGCTGCTGCTGCTCTTTACAGCTGCACCATCAATCAAAATTTCCTGCGATGAACACGGGTAATTGAGTTTTTAAAATTATTTTTACATGAAATATGTGAGACATTCAGGGCATGGGTAGTATAAATACTCAGGTGGCTGGTGTACACCAGCACAGGAAATAGAGGAGTATGTTCAAAACAGTATGTCGTGGGCCAGGGATTTAGCTCAGTACCTGCCTTGCAAGTGCAAGGGCCAGGTTTGATTCCAGTAACCACATATAACAATACTGGGTGCGGAGACTCATGCCCAGCAGCAATCAGAACCACATACCACAGTGCCAGGTGTGGTGGCTCAAGCCTGTAATCCCAGCACTCGGGAGGCAGAGGCAGGAGGATTGCTGTTAGTTCGAGGCTGAATTTAAGGCCAGCCTGAACTACAAGGTGAAACCCTGTCTCAAAATAAAAACAACAAAAAAACCCAGCATGTCATATATAATAAATATATGCAATCTGTCAATTAAAATAAAACATTGCAGATCCAAATTTATGTCTTTGGAGATCCCTTCTCCTCCAAAGGTAAATTCTGTCTTAAATATGGAGTTTATCATTTCTTATTCCACTTATACATTATACCATTATTGCATGAATACATATACATAAGCAATAGTCCAAGATAGTTTTGTTTATTTTACATTCCTGGAAATTGAATGCAGAGTCTTCACTGAGCTATGTCCCCAGCCCTTTTTATGTACGTATTTATTTTGAGACCGTATCTTCACCTGTCCAGGCTGGACTCCAACTCACGATTCTCCTGCCTCGGCCTCCAAGATCAGAGGCATGTCCCAGCCCAGCTTCTCATGTTTTTAAACTTATACTGGTGGCACTATTCTCTACACCTCCTCCTACGTAATTAGCTTTTTTCTACCCACCTTGCACGTTTTCGTTCGATGCAGGTTGACACATGAATGTCTAAGTCATTTATGGCAAAACTTTTGGAGACGACTGCCACACTGCAACCCAAAACCTGCTTGCTTATCACAAAGTGCCAGCACTGCAGCTGAACCTGAATACTTCAGAGAAGACAACCCACTTTTTGTCAGTAGCACACGTGCGATGTTGTAGGTTCCCCTCGACTGCTGTAGAGCACGTGTTACTCGAGGACACGTGTTTGTGCAGCTATTCTCCTGGCTGTCACTGGACATTTAGGATGTTTCTACTTTTTGCAATTGCAAGCAAAGTCGAATAGACACATGTCTCTTGATCCCATTCCTGCGGCAGAAATGCTGTTTGTCTCCCTGAACACGCACCCCTCTCCCATCAGTCAGCGGGACCCTGGTGAGGGAGCAAAGTCCTGCAACTGCCCAGGGCCACCTCCCTCGCTAGCCAGTGCTACCTCTCCCAAAGCACAAACAAGAAGTGGGTGATAATCGTCTATGCTTTGGAGCCACTTAGCTGGTTACTGGTAAGAAGAATACATTATGAACTTCTGTGTCTGTAACTCACCATTATTCTGCACAATGAAATCACAGATGTCATGGTCCTGGGAGAGATTCCCCAAAACACGCACAGCCTCTAAGATTCCATCCATGTTTTTACTCATAAGAAGTTTTAAGAGCACTGGATTTGGTGAGGAGAAAATAAAATCAGTTGAGTTTTAATTTAAAAGCAAACCAAACCTCACACTAGACACTGATAAAAATTTAAAATTCAGGCTGGGGATGTAGGTCAATGGCAGAGCCCTGTCTAGTTAGCAAGAGCAAGGCCCTGGGTTCAAATCTCTCACATACCAAAAATAAATAAATACAAATTAAATGACAATAAAATGTAAACTACAGAGCACTTCAGCAAGAACTAATGAATGAATCATCCCCATTTTCTAATTTCTTAAAATCAGATCACACTCTAAGACATTTGTGGCAGAGGTCCAAAACTAGGAATGCCTCCACTTTTGTAGTTAGCTAATCAAATGACAGCCTTAACCCCACCTCTAAACCTTACGTTGGGCAATATAGAGTCTTTTGTCTTGGATCACGGAATCCTTCACTTGGTAGAAAGATAAATTATTGATTGTTGCTGTGGTATTGATCACCAGCTCCTCACAGTCATCCAGCGACTTGGATTCTGGAATGAAATCAGGCGAGGGAGTCAGAAGGGCATGGTGGGGGCAGCAGTGACACTGTACGGGCACCCACAGCAGCAGCAGCAGCAGCAGTACCACGGTGCCGTTTGTGCCTCTATTTCCCTATGACTTTTCCTGCAGGGAAATGCGCCACATATGAGGCACCTCTCCCAGCCAGGGCAGGCAGGACCATACCCTCAGTCCCCATGACCTGAGAACCTACAAGAGTCAGGCCAGTCTAGGCCCTGTGCCTGAGGAAAAGCAACAGGGCCCACACCCCCTGAGCTGAGCTGGCTCTGATGCCAGCAGTGTGCCTGGCATCAAGCTCTGCCAGGGAGACTATTCTCCACACCACTACCTGCCAGTAGGATGCTCCTTACGATCTCCCACAACCACCTACTCTGCCTTCCAACAGGCTGAAGCGATCTTGTCCCACCTTCTCCACCACCCAGACCCTTTCCCCTCCTATGGGCTTCTCTTCTCCCACAGCTGCCTCAGTCTCCTGGATAAATCTGTTCTTACAACGGCCTTCAGAAGAAAGTCAGATAAGGCCACTCATCTTGCAGCCCTCCACGGTGCCACACACTTAGCCCACAGAGCCTGTCTGGTTGCCCTGTCCTCACTTCCCAGGGCCAAGCACCCCTGTCCCCTGCTCTGTGGAGCATGTGGCCAGGTCCCTGGGTGACACTTAGCATGACTGTTCCCCGGCCTATTATTCTCCAGGTACTGCGTGTTCATTCCTTATGTCCCTCAGCGGTTGCTTACACACCACCTTCCTGGACATAATTTTTATAACCTTCCTACATAATATACTACCTGTTCCTCTCTCCCTCCACCTCAGCCTCTTTAGTTTTCTCCACACCACAGCTGACCAGCTGACGTTACATGTGTTCAGTGCTTGTCTTCCTGCCCTGATATGTTAGCCCTGTGAGGACAAAGGGTTTGTCTGTTTGGTTCCTGCTACATTCCCAGCACCTGAACAGTGCCTGGCACGCAGTGTGCTGCGGTAAATAGCTGCTTAATGAAGAGTAATTAGACAAATGAGTGGACCTATAGTTCAGCATGTAAGACCCCTAGTGATTTTGTTTCTGCTCCCACTCAATCTCCAGGTTCATCTCTGACTCTCTGGTCAAAATGCAGAGAAGCATAGAGGCAGACAGTCCAGTTGGGAGCTTCCTGCAGGATTATAATTGATGACGTTGCTTAGATGGGTGACAGCAGAGAAGGAACAGAGTGGAGAGAAGGTACTTAATGAAGACCAGGCTGGGGATGAGGGAGAGGGTGGCCTGTAGTTTCCAGCTTTCATAACTGAGTGATTATATCTATGGTTTGGATAATCGTCCCCAGAAGCTTGCCTGTTAAACGTTCGTTTCCCAGACTGTGGAGCTTTTTTGTAGCAGGGTACGGGCAATGAAGCCTTTGAGAGGTGGCTGTAATGGGACAATGTTTTGTCCCTGGGATGTGCACTTGAAGAGAATATTGGGATCCAGCCCTCCAGGATGTGTTCAGTTTCTGCCATGAGTCCTTCCATAACGTGCTGATCTGCAACAGGCCCCAAAGCAATGAGGCCAGCTGCCCATGGACTGGAATCTCCAAAACTGTGAGCCCAGATCCACTCTTTCTTTTACACTGTCTCGGGCTATGGAAAGCTGAGCAACAGAGACAACAACCACACTCTGAACAGGGATACGAAGACAGCCAACGTGGAGAGAGAACTGTGCTGGCTGTTAGATGTTCTCATTCCATGATCAGCCCTTCAGCCGCCTTTCCTTTCCATGAAAGAGAACAGCTTCTTTTTTTTTCTCTTTTTGTACCAAGGATCACACTCAGGACCTTGTGCTGGCTAGGCAGGTATGGCATCACTGAGCTACATCCTGAGCCCAAGAACAGACTTTTTATAACTTGCTATATTCAGGGGGAAACGCAGCTGCAGAAGACACGTCCAGGCCTTTTGCTGGTATCCCTCGACCCACTACTGGGCCTGAGACGTGGCAGCCAGGAGGACACTTCATGAGTACGTGGAGAAAGACAAAAGAAAGGCGGCCAGCTTACCTTCCATCTGGATTAAACATATGGGAGGTAAATAAAGATCTGATCTAGCTTGGGCTCCAGGGCAAAGAATATCCTAGGGGGCCTGGCTTTCAGGAAATTAAAAAAAGGACCTCAGTTATATCTGATGAGCCAGAGGTAAAAGAAGTGAAACAGGACCCCTGGAAGTAGCCTGGCTTATTTTGACCATGACTTGGGAGCCCAAGTCCTAGAACTTCCCCATAGGCTGTGTGATCTGCTCAAGTTACTTAACTTCCCCTGGCCTCCATTTCCTGGACTGTAAAGCAGTGATGAGAACTGGCCTGTGTTATTGGGTTCTCATAAAGTTTAAATATGCTAATAGTCATCAGCGCCTGAAAGAGCACTCGGTGCCTGTGGGCCCTGAGCAGATGTTCGCCCAGTGAGCAGACCGGCCATCCCGCTTCCGAGGGCACGTCTGACACTCTCGCTGGGCAGGGTCTGAGCCTGGGCTTCCGCACACTCCAATCAGTGATGCTGTGCTCTGGGATCTGGTTTTCCTCCTCCCTGACGGCGGGATTAAGGATTTGCCCTGAAAGTGTAGGGCAGGTCCTAAGAGAGCCCACGTCCCACAGATGCCACAGCCGGCAGTAGGCCAGCCCCTGGGCTCAGGGTGAGGGATCGGCACTTGCAGCAACTAAGCACTCACTGCACGTGGCGTGCATTTAAACCTACAAGAGTTGGTTACAGATCACAATTTAAATGCACTTACACGCGTGTAAACTGATGATTATGCCTCTGAAGGTGCGTCTACCTCCGTCATCTGGCTGCCATGACAAGACACCATAAACTGGGTGGCCTGAGTGTGTCTTCTCTTTAATATGGATGCTGCAAGCCCAGGATCAGGGGCCAGGTTGGCCAGGGTGGTGAGGGTTTACCCTTGCTTGCACATGGCTGTCTTCTCCCTGCATCCTCAGTGCTGGACAGAGGAGCACAACTCTGGGGTCTCTTCCTACTGATCCTATCACGAGGGCTCCACCTCAAGACCTCAGCCAAACCTAATTAGCTCCCAAAAGCTCCCTCTCCGAGCACTGTAACTGAAGGACTTCAACAGATGACCTGGTGGGGACACAAGGCCTCACCAGTACCATATACCCATTCTACAGATGACGACACTGAGGATTCAAGTGAGTATTTAACTGATGTTTGCACTGCCTGATTTCACAGAGCAGACATTGGAGTCCAAGGGTCATGACCCCCGTACCACACTCTCTGGCACCCTGTTTGGGTCAAGGACTCTGTGCTCCTGAGCTCCTGTCAGAGCTGGCCAGAGCTATAGAGGCTGCTTTCTGGAAGTGAGAAAGCTGGGCCTTGCCTTAGCTCGGCCTCAGGTGACTCATGGATCGAGCCTGGAATCCTGACCTGCCATGAAGGTGGCAAATCTGAGTCAGTTCCTGCTGAAAATATCTCCAACTTTTAAACCCCTCTGGAGGAGACTGGTAGCTGGAGCTGGGTCCCGGGGTGCAAGCAGCTCTTCTAGGAGGGGAGCCAAGTTGGGGGGGTGGGGAAAGGTGACAAACCCAAGCGAAGATGGAGTGGGGGTGGTTTCCGAGAACAATCAGGCCAATGAGTGAGCGCTCAGCCCTGAGCCGCCCTGACCTCTGCTCAGCCAGCACAGACACACCTGTGGACAGGCCTCTTCCAGAGTCTCCATCACAGCCCTGCACTGGCCCCATGCTTGCTCCAAGCTGCCTGTCAGAGGGGGCAGGAGCTTTGGGGCTCAGCTTCTTTCTGTAGGAGTCTGGTCACCATTCCACCCTGAGGCAGAGAAACCAGATGAGAAAGCAGCAGAGACAGGGAGGAAGGGCTCAGAAATTCACCCTACCAGCTGAGCCTTCACGGAAGGCAATGAAGAGATGGATGATTCTCTGTCAAAGATGACTCCCCCCCACTCCCAAAAGCTTTTTCAGAGATAAAATCCTTCAGAAGAACGAACAGATAGACATTGTTATGCATGGTGGCATACAACTGTATTCCTAGCTACTCAAGGGGCTCAGGCAGAAGATTTTGAGTTCAAGGTCATTCTGGGTAACACAGTGAGACCTTGTCTCAACAACAACAAAGAAATCTCCTTGCCCAAGCAACTGCCCAAAGCATGGCAGGCTAGAGAGCTTTGACCAATCACTAGTGAGCAGTTTCTTCGCTGGGACCCACCTCCAATGGGAGGGAGCGTGCAGCATTTCTCAATGAAGCATTTCTCAATGAAGGCCCTCCACCTATGTGTCAGGACCAGCCAGGGAGCGCTTGGTTAAGCAGATTGCTGGGCCCCACACCCCTGGGTGATGAATCCAACATCTCCTCACAGAGGGCCAAGAATCTGGATTTGTAGTAAGGCTCCCGTGTGTGCCTTATGTGCAAGGAAGTTTAAGAGCCAGAAAATACAAGTTCCAGTGGTCACTTAGGTGTAGAAGAAGAAAAGTAGGTTATTTCTGGTTCTATAACCTCCAAGGTATCCCTGGACAGACCTCACATGGCGATTCCCCAAATGACCAAGTAAGAGCACCTGAAAGGGACAGATACAGAAGACACCTGAGGGTGCAGCCAGGGCACCTGGTAGGTTTGGCCCTGCTTTAACCCTTTTATTTTGGGTCAAGTCTGCCTCTTGGAACTTTTCTCCCGCCTAAGAGCATCATCTTCTTTTGAATCAAAAGCAAGTTAGTCATTTTACATGTAGTGGACGGGCAGCTCATAAAATACAGCAGAGCAGGAATGTCTGCACTCTACCTGCGAGTATTAGCAACTAGGGGACAATGAACCCTGCCTAAGTCTACTCCTTGACTTACCTGTTCGCAATCGTGCACTCTCAGTGCAGATGTCTGAAATGTGGCTCTTCCCAGCCTACTCCAGACTCTATTTCTGTTATAGTTCGGATCAAAAAAATGTCCCCTGAAAGGTTTTCAGAAGATTACTGACCACGAGGGCACTAACAATCCACTGGGCAGTTTGTGGCTGATAGGCTTATTAGGAGGTGGTGCGTGGCTGGAGGAACTAGGTCACTGTGGCGTGACCTGGAAGGGCATAGTGCCTCACCCCTCGCTCTTTCTCTGCTTTTGGAGCCATGAGGCCAGTAGCTTTTCTCCACCACTCCCTTCTGCCCTGGTTTCTCTCCCTTCCCATAGGCCAAAAAGCACTGGAGCCAGCTGACCATGGACTGAAACTTTGGATGGAAACTGTAAGTGCAAATAAACCTTTCCTCCTGTAGGCTGGCATTGTCAGGCATTTTGAAGTGATGTGTTCTTGTCTGTTGCAGGCTCAGTTCCTGCACCTGGCCAGGCTGTAGTCAGGTAAGGGACTGGGTCTGGGACAGATAAGAACCCCAGTGGGCTCTGGGCCTCAGCAGCGCTTCAGGAGCTGGGGAAGTGAGCAGTGACCCCCAGCAGCCCCGGATCTCACACTCAGGGGCAAGAAGGGTTACGGGAATTTAATACAGTTAGTTTCTGGTAGCAAACTAGAGACTGGTTGTTTTAATGAGTCCCACAGCTGAGTCAGAAGCTTTCTAGCTCTTGCCTTGGGCTGAGAAGCACCACCCAGATGGTCCGGTGGACAGGGAAGGAATGTCAGCACACAGGGACCTATTGCATGAGAAGGCTGAAGAGCTTGAGGTTGTGACAGACTGGATTTCTGTAACAGCTTGATGTGTATTCTACGATGGCTTCCATGTAGACAGCAGCCTGGAGGCAAGTCCAAGGCCAATGCAGATTTGGGGGTTATTATGCAGAAATGATAAGCCATGGAAATAAGCCCTTTGTTCAGACAGGCAACATGTGGGGCTCCATGACCTACCACTTGTGACCCATGAGGGTACTGTGTCTCATGGAGCTCATTCCTCCAGCTGAGCTCGCTAACAAAATCTCAGCCTCACAGTGTTGGCAGGTAATAGGTACCAGGTGCTTTTAAACTTTCAAGCTCCCTAAGAAGATCCGGCGACATCATGCCACACAGAGCGGAAGCCCCACACCCACCACGGCTCCCTGGCTCTGGCTGCGGCCCTCCAGCCCCTCTGGGCCTTGCTCCTGGCCCCTTTCACAAGCCGCAGCTTCTGACTGCACACCTGTCATAGCTCCCTAAAAGTAGATGGCGGCCTGTGTCCTTAAAACCTTGTCACAGGCTGAATATCTGCACCCCCATTCACAAACATCTAAGCCCTAAGATCCAAAGAAACTGTATTTGGGGCAGATCCTGTGAGGTGACAAGGGCTAAAGGAGGCCACAAAACCTGAGAGCTGAGCTCCTCTAAGAAGAGGAGAGACATCAGCCCAGCTGTCTTCACCATGGGAGGGCTCAGCAAGAAGACAGCCACCCAGACACCAGGGCAGGAGCCCTTGCCACGTGCCAACCCTGCTACCAACTTGACTGTGGACTTCTGGTCTCTAAAACTGTGAGAAAATATACTTCCATGCTTTAAGCTGCCCAGGCCAGGCCATTTTGTTTAGCGGTCTGAGCAGACTAAGACAAACCAGCAGCACACAGCATAGGAATCGACCTCAGAGTGTATAGCGGGAGTGGTATTACCCAGGTATTACTTCCATAGCAACAAAATCTTCGAATACTCTGGATATTAGTGGTTAAATTGATTATCTTGGATTGAAATTCATTTTTCTCATATCAGAAGGCAGAGTTGCTTGGCTGGTGGGCCAAAAAGATAGAAAAGGAAACTGGGTGTGATGGTGCACTCCTGCAACCCCCGCACTCCGAGGAGGCTGAGGCAGGAGGACTGTGAGGAGGAGCCCAGCCTGCACAACTCCATGACTTAGTAAGACCCTGTCTCAAAGTACAAAACTTTAAAAAGAGCTGAGGAGTTCAGTCTCCAGTACTGGCGGGAGAAAAAGGAAAGAAAGTGGGTTCTATGGACTGAACTGTGTTCCCCTCAGACTCACGTGATGAAAGGCTTCCAGGAGGGTATAAGGTTAAAGGGAGCAGAAGCGTGGTTCCTACCCCCGTGGGATTGTGTCTGACAGGACAGGACCCACACACCCGCGGGCCCCTCCCCAGAAAAGGCGCTGCAAACATGCAGTGAGCGGATGCGGCCTGCCTGGTACCTTCTGTAGTACTGTGATACGTCCGTGGTCCACGGCAGTGTGCGGTGCAGCCTGAGCTAATGGGGCCAGCTGCGACTAAGGGCCAGGGGCACGAGCCCAGCTTATGTAGGGACAGAAAGAGAAGAGAAATGAACCAGAGCCATGTGGACAGAACTTGGGATTTTAATTCTTTGGGGTTCTGTTGGCCAGATTTTGCTCATTTGACTGTATAACTGTTTCAAGTTGTGATATAAAAAATTCACCCTGACTAAAGTGCATGATTCAGTGGATTTTGATTAGTAATCATCGACAATTAGCTGCAGCCTGCCCTTCTTTTTTTTTTTCTGAGTAAAGAGGAATTGTATTGAGTACGTTTAAAATACATAATATAATCAATGAATGTAAGTAACAACATTTCCTTTACCTAGTTTTGGTTTTTGAGATAAGCTCTCATGACAGCCCAGGCTGCCCTGGACCTCACCATCCTCCTACCTCAGCCTCCCAAGTGGCAGGCATATGCCACCATTGACCAGCTTTGGTGTATTTTTGTATTTTTGTTTTATAACATAGAGGATAAAAGGGGACGAAAACATGGGCCACAGGTTACCCATGGTTTTTCTCTCTTTTGAAAATCTGGAATACATATATATATATATATATATATATATATATTTTTTTTTTTTTTGGTTTTTTGAGACAGGGTCTCGCTTTGTGGTTCAGGCTGGCTTGTGCTCAGCCTCCAACTCACATCACAGCAATTCTCCTGCCTCTGCCTCCCGAGTGCTGGGATTACAGACGTGAGCCACCACGCCCAGCACTGTGGTATGTGGTATGTGCTATGTGGTACTGATTGCTGCTGGGCGTGGGTCTCCACACCCAGTATTGTTATGTGGTTACGCAGGAATCGAACCTGGGCCTTTGTGCTTGCAAGACAGGCGCCGGAACCACTGAGCTAACTCCCCGGCCCGAAAATCTGGAATATATTTAAGGCAGTTGTGAAGGGAAGAAGTATTTCACTCACAGAGGTACAGGGCCCCTTGGAGCCCTCCAGGGCCCTCCCACAGCCCACACACACTGCCCCAACCACGGCTCTCACCCAGCGTGGTCAGCAGCAGCCCCACGGCGTGCGGGTCGGCGGCCAGCGCGGGGCCCACGCGCGGGTGGATGGCCACGTTGGCCAGCACGCGGGTCAGCTTGACCAGCACGTCCTCCGCCTCCGACGGCAGCCTGGGCTGGCTGGGCCTCGGCGAGTGCAGAGCCAGCTGCTGGTAGGTCTCAAACAAGGACAGCAGTGTTTCGATGCTCCCTTTCTCTCTGGAAAAGTGTCCTCGAGCCTGGTTGTTTTTCGCTGTCAGGTTGCCAAGGATAAAAACAATACGAACAACTAAATCCTGCAAGAAATAAAAGAAGTTATGAGAACAAAGGGACAGGAACAAGTTGTTGGAAAGAATACACCCGGATTTAATTTATTCATAATTTAATTAATATTAAAATGGAATGTGTCTGGCTTCCACTAACCCATGCTGTACTTGATTCCCAAGATGGGTGTAAATGGACGGTGGAGATTAAAAGCACTTGTCGGCAATGAAAGACAACAAAATGTAAGGGCTGTTAACTTCAGATCTTTGTCTAAAATTCTGGGGGCCTTTTTCTTCCTCTTCTAGAGATTAATTAGTGGAGTGGGATAATGTGTCATGTAAATTTAAGTCCTGATACTAACAGCCACGTTGACTTCAAAATTCATGTGTTGCTAAAATGTAGGCCTTGCCGAGGGCTGGACCGTGTTGCAGCAGGGTGCTGTGTATGTGTGTCTCGTCTTGCATTGGAGATTAAACCCAGGGCCTTCACACTGAGCTCCACCTCAGCCTTTACTTTGGGTGGGTGGGTGGGGCTGACAAGGGTCGACATTGCTAAAGGGTACAGGTGGGGCTCGAATTTGTGAAGCCCTTGCTTCAGCCTCCCAGAGAGCTGGAGTTACAAGTGTGGGCCATTGTGCCCAGCTCACTATGGACACTTGCAGCCAAACACTGTACTTGTTGGGGGAGGGGCCGTCTTGTTCAGCCACGGCCTCTATCTCTGAGAGGCCCGCAGTATCCCCACTGTAACACTGAAATGTTTAGTGTTTCCTGGGGCGACATGTTTTCCAGCTGAGAACCACTGTGCTGCACACGAGCATCACATTAAGGTTGTACCTGTGAGTTCCTGACCTGGATGATGGTCATTTGAGTGAGACTTCTCCAACGACTTCCTCAACAGTAGGTATTCATTTTATGCCTTTATTTGTAGGTAAGGTATATGGCACATTAAAGTTTTTAAAACCCTTGAGATGAGAATGTTTTTTAAAGAAACAAAGAATTAGGCTCTTAATTTGACAACAGTGCAGCTAGAAGATCAGTGTTACTTCTAGGTGGCACAAGGTCACCTGGAGGACACTTGAAACAGACAAGTAACTGGGCCCTGGAGACGCTGTCTCAGGCAGGTGGCTAGTGGGGAGAGGTGAGCAGAAGTGAGCCAGGATTATCCAGGCTGTCTCTGCCCTGCCTCCCTAGACGTGGCTCTGTTTTTTTTTTTTTTTTTTCTTACTGGCTTGAAAAACAGTTAAGGAATTACTTTTAAAATATAAATATGCCACCAGAAGCAACTACCATAAACCTATTGATCAGATGATAGTTACCAGGAGCCTTAAGGAAAAGAGACAAAGGCAAAGGACTGGCCTATTTTCCTGGAGAAGCTTCAGGGCCAGGTGGGATTCGAGGGGCCTATGGCAGGAGAATACTGGGTGTGGCGAAGAAACCGCTAGAAATAAGGACACAGGACAGCGTTCGCCTTTGCGAGGACCACTCTGCCAATAGCAACTTGTTCTTGCTTGTTGAAAAAAAAAAAGTTTCCCCTGACAGTATGGCAGACAAGCCGCGAGGCTGCTGTGAACAGCTGGGAGTCAGTTGCCAACATGAAGACGGGACCGAGTCTACCACTATCGCGAGAACTGGAGCTGGTCCAGGACAGCATTCATTTTCCCAAACATTTCAACTCAGCATTTAGCCAATCACAGTCATCGTCAGGCTAAGAACTGATACTCCTGGCTCCACCCCGGCATTCAGCCAATCACAGCCGTCATCCAATCAGGTGCTTGCAGCTCCTCACTCCACCCCAGGAAACAGAGGGCCAGGCCTTAGATACCGAAGGATCGGGTAGGAGAGGTGGGGGAGTACCACCCAGACAAGCAACCTACAGCACTCCCTGAAGAGTTTATGATCTATCCGAGATGACAAGGCAGTCTGAGTTCATAGGGAGATTTAGCCTTTTTGGGTCATTAGCGACTCATTTGAGAAATGGGGAAAATATTGATTGCATCCTGAGATGAAGTGAGATAAAAGAGACAAAGCCCAAGTTGTACTGGGCAATGTTCAGGCACTGCTATGAACGCCTTTCACATATTAGCAATGACGCATTAGCTAACGGCATCGAACTGTGGCACACACGCGCCAGTCTAAAAGAGGGCAGAACAGAGGGTGGTCAGTGAGCAGCAGAGGGGACAGGAGAGATGCCACAATAAACTTGGGTTCAACCCTGAAAATGTGGGGGACGAAGAGAGTGCTTGTGGGAAGGAGTCTTTTCAAGAGCGCGGTTTCCTTCCAGAGTCTGGTGTCACCTTGTCATTCTTTGGTCATCTGGAGCCTACGGGCCTTAACTCTAAAGCAAGCTTTCCCGGTATGAGTGAAGGGTCTGGCCACTTCATATAACCAGGGGTTACTGCAAGTCATTCCCAACAGCACAGACCTGGACTCCTGAGGAGGGAGGGCAGCCAGGCAGTGGCCTCTCCTACCCCCAAGCCAGAACCAACAGAAAACCAAAAGCCAGAACCAACCCAGGACAGAAGGTTTCTAAGATGTAAAAATCCTGTTTTATATTTTCTAAGCTGAGGACCGTAAGGAAAAGTTTTCATGGGAATTTCAACGTGTTCTGATTAGACACTGTTTGAGTAGCATTTACTACTGTTACAATAGTAACAGTAGCAGCAGCCACTGGCACACAGACTTTCAGATGTGCGCAGGCGCTGGCCTAAGGCTTGATGCGCCTTATCTTATGAAAAATAACTTCTACTTTCGCCACTTGGAAAAGCTACCCGTGGACTCTGACGACCTGGACATCACCTCCCTCACACTAGTGACAGCAGCGGTCAGTGTTCCCTCGACTGCGCTTATCTCTCATTTCCACTAAAGCACATTCAACAAGGCAGGAAAGACTTGAGTGATTTCATTGTCTGCTTAAGAGTCTGGTAGTCGATTGTGTTTGCTGAATCGTTAGTGGGTTGAACCCATTTACTCTGCCTGTCGCTGCTGTATTCTGAAGGACACCAGGTTGTTCTGATCCTCTTTCTCCCTCTGTCTCTGCCTCGCCACCGCTCTGTGCTCATCTCCCTTCTAGCCTAACCTCACAGGCTCCCCGGCCTTGCACCGCCTCTGAGCATCACTACACACCTGTTGGGAGACTTCGCACCAGGCCCTTAGCTTAAGGCAAGGTGCCTCTTAGCGATCATCATCCTTCAAAACTCAAATGACCTCTCCTCATTGTCACCTGTGGACTAACCTGGGAAGACCTGTGTGCGGCTTTCCTTTTTCTAAAAATTCCTCCAGGGTTATTCCACTCACTCCTAAAGTTTTTGACTCTACCACCTCTCTGGGTCCCACTGTGGCATGGCGTAGTGAGCCTTACACAGGGAAGAAGAGTCCCGGCCATGGAACAGGAGGAATTAACACTGATACAGTATCTCTTCCCCTGCTTTCAGATGGAAAAAGGAGGGGGTGGTTCCTGGCAGCAGCAGTGCCAACTGCAGGATGGCATGCAAGATCAACAAACGGGAACGGCAGATTGTGCCCGCTGTTCGCAGCACCGGCTTCGGCAACTGCTCTGCTTCCTGGCTCGCGCCTCTTCCTGGGGCTGGCTAAGGCGTCTTTTCTCTCCACCTTCCTCAGATGTGTCCTCCAGAGGTCCAGGGAGCATGAGAAGGGCCAGAATTAGAGCAGCCTCAGGAGGCTGGCAGAAGTGGTGTTTGCCTGCCCTGTGCCAGGCCTGACTGGCAGGAAGACCCTCACCTTGCCACGGGTGGCCTTGCTCCTCCTATATCCCAAGTCTCCACAGCACCAGGACCCGAACTTGGCAGTACTACGGAGAGAGGCCAACCCACCGCCAATCTGATCAAGCTCAGTTTGTTGGCCTGTAGAGACTTGTAGAAAGTAAACCAAGACCCAGGTGATGGATCTGTAGAGATCACCAACTCCACAGCGGGAAAACACTTCCTCAGTACACAGTTCTCCGCTCCTTTTATTCTCAGACATCATCCAAGAACCGCCCATAAACCGACACTTCCCTTTTATCACATTTGTATTAGATTCAACACAAAGGTGCGCATCCATACCACAACCATGTGGTTTTGAAACAGCAAAATGAAGATAAATTAGGAGAGAGCGCTTGTTTTTTTCCCTAAAGAAGGTAGCCTGGTATAACCAGTTCATACCCACTCTCTAATTTTGCTTAAAACGGAACCGGCCTAGCAAGAGTGCTGCCAATCAGAGTTCAAATGGGAACCGCAAGAGGCCTGACCTCAACCAAGCATTCTGGTTATAGCCAGTTACAGCTGCCCTCCTTAGCTCAGCATACGTGGTGGCCAGCAGACAGGCATGTAACTCAGTGCGTCTGGGCCCCACTCACCTGGGAATGTTTAAAATTGCTTTAATTGGAGCAGAGCATGGAGCCGAGGCGTAGTGGTCTACCTCGGGCCCCGCCAGCAGCAGCTGTGCAGCTCCGGAGTGTTGCTTTTCCCGGGGGAAAGACAGGCCTTAGGCCAGTAGAAGAGGCTTCCCCACTTCAGAGATAGGGAAACTGAGGCATCAAGAGACTCGAAGGCAACTACTGGGGAAGAGCATAGGCAGGACTTGGCTGGTATGGTGACACATGCCTATAATCCAGCTGGTGGAGGGCTGAAGGTTTGAGGCCAGCCAGGACCATCTGGGGAGGCCCTATCTCAACATGAAAAGTAAAAAGTGTGGCAGAGCACTTGCCTAGCATGTGTGAGGCCTTGAGTTTAACCCCCCACCACTGGAAAGAAAGGAAGGAAGGAAAAGAGAACGGAGGAAAGGAAGGAAGATGGAAGGAAGGAACGAAGGAAGGAGGAAGGAGAGATGGAAGGGACACCACCCAACAATCACTGCTGCAAATACAGACCTGGCTTCCAAACCACCTTCAGCCCAGTTCCTCACCTTCCCAAGTCCCCAGGCCGACAAGCATCTTCGCTTTCTCCTTCTCCCCCCTCACCAGTGATTCCCGAGCTCCTTGAGTTATCATCTCAAAAATCTCCCCAGCTCCCCCCCCCCATGGTGCCCACTCCAGTGGCTGTCCTGCCTGTGGACTGTCGTCAGGGACCCTGCCAGGCTCCTCCCTCTCTGGCCACGAGAACACTTCTGGGCCACAGCTTTAATAGCCTCCCTCTTCTCTGAAACGTCTCCAGCCGGTTCAGTCAGGGCTGACCCAGCGCGGAACGCACCACCTGGCCCAGGCAGCGGCACCTGCTCCGCCTCAGGCTCCTCGGCCCCCGCCAGCAGTGAACACACTCCCCAGCTCCTACGCCCTCCCTTCCCTACTTAAAATAGTTTCTGTGCATAGTGTTGGGCCTGGAGAAGAACTGGCATCAAGCTGTCACAGAAAGCGTAAACTACGTTCAGCAGACTCCGCTCACCAGAAGAGGACAGCCTGTAAGCAGAAGAAAACACTTGGGGGAAACTGTGGAAAAGGAGGGGAAAGCAAAGGTATAAATCCGAACTCTCTCTTCACTAGAAAATTAAATGAAAATATTTTATTTTCGGTGCTGGTGAGAAATTTCTCACACCTGAGAGATGAAGCAGGATTTGCTCTTTGCATCTTATATTCAAGTTTCCAAATGTTTCCCAAGTTTATAAGGGTTTGAAGAACATAAAATTTTACCAAACCAAGAGTATGTGCACTGTGGTAAAGATGTGAATTAACTGAAGGCACAGAAGTTGCGTCAGCACTTTGCTCAAGTGTTTATCTTAGACAAGATAATATGAAATGTTGGAGGCTCATAACCAAGAATCTAAGTAGGAAGTCATTTTAAAGCCAGAGGCGATGACAGCTGATCCCGCCCCCAGCCATCCATTCCATCAGCAGCCATGTCCTGAGCACCCACTCTCTGGCCTGGACTGTGGCTGTCGCTCCAAGTACCAGGCGATGCTGGAATTTCAGTTTGAGTCTCATTGCTTTTGAAGCCAGCAGATGCAGAACAGGCGTTTGTGGATCGTGCTGAGCCGGTTCCACAAGAGCAGAAGCAGGACCTGGAAAGCGTGAGCCAGCGTGGGGCTCGGGGCGCTGGCCACCTGGTCCGGGGTAGACCGAGGCCGAAGCATCGGAGAAAAAGAGCAAGCCTGGCGGGTCTGCGCACCCTGGAGCTGTCTGCAGAGGGCTCGGCCAGGGGACACTGGGCACACGGTGCATGTGGGGAAGCAGAGGCCCAGCCCACAGAGAGGCGCCAGGGAAGGGTGGAGGCGCCTTCCTAACCAATCCTCCCCAGCCCCAGAGGGTGGAGGGGACACAGAGGTCACGCATTATCTCTGGACTGCCGAAAGGCACAGGCAGCGTGGGAGGCGAAGGGCTAAGAAAAAAAGGGAAGTTTTTGCTTTCAGCCCACACTGTCCAGACGTTCTCGGTCTCGTTTCCGAACCACCATGAGGCCCCAGTACAATAAAATCAGGGCTCACTGTGCCCGCACCGCTGCAGACAACCGTGGGCCCGGAGGCAGCGTAGATGATATAAGAGGTGTGACTTTAAAAACAGCCCGAGCCAGGGCGAGTCTGGCGATTCCCAGACAGGCTTGGTGGAGGCTCTGGCAATGCTCCTGCATCTGCAAGTTCCATTTTATACAAGCATAGCTACAAGCGCAGAGGGTTAAAGAGAGAGTAGATCCGTGGACAGAAGGGATGGGAGTAGAGATAAAGGTTGCGACCTTTGCAAAATACTGCCTGTCTTATATAAATCTAATGGGAGGCACATTATCCGGATCTCATGCCCAGCAGATATTTACAGAAGGAATGGGGGGAAATCCCTTCAAGTTCTTCCAAAAAACAAACCCACACGTGTTTTGCTCAGCTGCTAAATGTAGCAACACTGACGTCAGAGGTGGCTCCGAAGGCGGGCTCTGCTTCCCGAGGCGGATGGCAGCCCCGCTGGCTCCCCCGTTATTAAACCCATCTGTTTGCGCACTTGGCTTCTACCACTGTCAAGTACACAGTATGTGCATATTTCTTAACTGGGATTTGTCATTTGATGGAATTTGGGTTAGTGTTTTTAACTCTAAAGTTTAGCCTTCAAATTGCATCAGGCCAACTGAAGTGCTGCTTCTCCGTGAGTTTTTGTGTATATGCAGACGGGAGAGATCACTTGTGTCACAGATTTTGAACAAATGAACAACGTAAGTCTGAGCCAAAGAAGTCACCATTGTTCTTCCTGCGGAACTCTGGCCTGGGAGCCGCAGGGAGTGGATCTCTTCTCGCTGACACTATTCCAGAGCTAGAAACTCCTGGCTCGGGCCGCCCACCGCCATCACACACAAACCCAGGCCCACTTCATCAAGGGCTGTGTTCAGAGAAACGTGTTGAAAAGAAGACTGGGAACCAATTGCTTTCAAACTGCTCTTTGTTAACTTATAAACTTTAGATATGGTTATTTACTGAACATCCTCAAAACAGGAAATCTGCGAGAATACCTGCTGCTTATTTTAATCAAAGTTGTTAGGTCTCCCGCTAACAAAGGAGGCAGCAGCACACCGCCTGTCTGGCTAACTCGGGCCCACATCCGCCCTTGGGCAGTCAGTTTGGAGGCCCCTTGCGTTCATCCTTCCTGAATGGGCGCCTTGTTAACATGACGGATGCCTTGTTAGATTCGGTTTAGTCTGAGTAACTTGCTTTGACACAAAACTGGCAGAGAAAATTTAGGGGAGAGTCTAACCTCCCACCGTGTTTTCTCTCGCTAAGGAACTGTCCCTGGACCCCGGCACAGCACAGTAGTCACACAGTTATCACCCTTTTTTCGGAAAGTTTGTCAACCCTTCGCAGTCTTGCCAGGCTGGTTGCCACTTGGTCAGGGAGACTTGTTGTCAGCCGCAAGCCCAGAGAGGAGAAGGCTGACCCTTTGTGGCTGATTTGATTCATCACTTTAAAGTCTTCTGAGGTTTTGTGGGAAACCTGCTCTTACAATATTGGAGAAAAACATTTTAATGAAACGCCTTAATAATTTATACCTCATTCCCAAACCTGCCACTCATTTGAATTCCTTGAGGAGTCCTTTAAAAACAGACTCTTGGGCCCCACTCCAGACAGACCTGAGACAGAATCTCCCAGACCTGACAACCTGTATTTTTAAAGCTCCCCAGGAAACTCGGATGATAAACCAGCTTTGGGGGCCATGGGTTTAAGTCAGAAAAGAATTAGAAATTTCACCATTTTAGTCTCATAATCTTTTATATTATTCCATTTAAAAATCTATACAAATCTATGTTCCTAGTAAATAATTCTTTTTTTTTTTTTTGAAACAGGGTCTCGCTTTGTAGTTCAGACTGGCCCTGAGCTCAGCCTCAGACTCACATCACAGCAATCCTCCTGCCTCTGCCTCCCGAGTGCTGGGATGACAGGCATGAGCCACCACGCCCGGCACTGTGGTATGTGGTACTGGTTGCTGCTGGGGTGAGTCTCCACACCCAGTATGGTATGTGGTTACTGGGGATTGAACCTGGGTCCTTGCGCTTGCAAGACAGGCACTGAGCTAACTCCCCATCCCTCCTAGTAAATAATTCTTAAAAGACTGATGTGTGGAAAATAAAACTGAAACCCATCTACCCACTTATTATCAATAGGTTTGATATAGGAAGATAAAGTATATTTTAAAAGACCTGTTCTAATGTGCTGAAATAGACTTTATCTTGACAAGAGATAAGAATGTAAAAGTAACAGGAAAGATTTTGACTCCTTTCTCTCTCTCTCTCTCTCCCTCTCCACCTCTCTCTCTCTCTCTCACTCTCTCTCGCTTTCTCTCTCTCTCTCTCTCCTTTAGTGGAAAACAACAGCAGCCAGCATTTCCCCTTCCCTGGGCCACAGTTTCCCTATCACCTCTCTGATAAGATCACTTCTAGAAATGTGTGTGACATTTTATCATTATACAGATGTTTTTGTTCACTTTTTCTGTTTGACATTTCTATTTATATATTCTTTTAAAACAGCCAAGAGGGCTGGGTATTTAGCTCAGTGGTTCCAGCACCTGCCTTGCAAGTGTGAGGGACTGGATTCGATCCCCAATAATCACATACAATAATGCTGGGTATGGAGACTCATGCCCA